>CM065128.1:23443374-23673374 GCA_033026305.1 Cirrhinus molitorella
GCTACAGAGGGGAAAACAACGCATTGAGAGCCGGGGGTGTAAACTTTTGAACAGAATTAATTTTTAATTTGGCTAAATATCTTTTTTTTTTTTTTTTTTTTTTGAGTACTGCCCTTTAGAAGCTACAGAATATACTTACATGTTCCTCAGAGGACAAAATGAGTCAAATTTGCCCTGATGTTCAAATACAAAATGTTTTCACCCCCCAATTCTTAATGCATTATGTTTCCTTCTGGAGCATCAGTGAGCATTTGAACCTTCTGTAATAGTTGCATATGAATCCCTCAGTTGTCTGTTCGGGATAAACAAGGGACTCATGAACAACTATCACTGAACAAAAAAACACAACTGTGGATTATTCAGGTAAGAATCAAGCGTATGTAAACTTTTGAATGAGGTCATTTTTTTTTATACATTTTCTCTTGTGGACTATGTAAACATCTTTTATGTGAAATATCTTATTCAGGTCAGTCCTAAATAGAAATAACAAACATTTTGTATGATCCCTCTTCTTTTGTTAAAATAATTAACATTTTGCAGATTCTCTAACTGTGTATGTGGATTTCACCTCCAAAAAACATAAACATCTTGTACACTGTATACAATAAGTCTTCTGAAGGCATGTAATAGCATTTTAGAAAGAAAAAACCCAATTAAAGTCTCTTTTCACTATAATTTTATGGTGTTTCTTTTGTCATTTTGGAGCTCAACGGACCGGATTCCCATTAAGCTACATTATATGGAAAAGCAGAGGATGACAGAACTCATTTTTAGGTTCAAACTGAAAATTATTCTTTTAAAAAGAAGTTGAATTTAAGATTAAGCACAGGAAATGGTAGGAAATGTGTGTGAGAGAGAGATATGAGAAAAACTCAACTTTTCATCTGCAGTCAGTGCTTTCAAACTCTGTTTTAGCTGATAGCTTCTCTCTGTCCGCATTTGCATTTAAGCATTTGGCAGATGCTTTTATCCAAGGCCTTTTGCTGGTGTATTCAATATATGTTCTTTTATCTGTAAATGTGGGAATGATTCCCTAGGAATAAAGAACACAGTTTTTGTTTTGTTACCTTGTCTGTCTCCTATTTACTGGCTAGACAGCCGCCAAATCAATGTGGACCAGAATGGAAATTCATGCTAGCAGTCCAGCCAGGTGTTTCCAGCAGAGAATAAAAACATTTCCTGTTGCTGGACCTTTTTATTGATGACCTAAACTATGTCCGGGTTGATATTGTAGTTTAACAGTTGTTTCTCTGTTGGTGAAGGTGCGGCCTATTGGTTATGATGGAAATAACCCCACCTCAGTGGCCGAATGGCTGGAGTCTCTGGAGCTGGGTGACTATACCAAGTCTTTTCTCATCAATGGCTACACCTCTATGGAGCTGGTCAAGAAGATCTGGGAGATCGAGCTCATTAATGTAAGTCCTGCTTACCTCATTTCTTGTCTGTTGCTAAGTGCTGACAAAATTAATTTCTAAAAGATTCATTTTGTTGGATTGTAAGGGTCGCAGTCAAGAGAAACCTGAAAATAAAAGGGAATACATAAAATAAAATAAAGACAAACCATGCAAATTGTGTAAGTAATAATTAGTAATAATAATATAATATAAAACAATACAATATTGGCAATGATAACTTTTTTGAGTGTAATTTCTATAAAATGCTTTATATATATATATATATATATATATATATATTTATTAATGAGAAAAATCATCATGCAAATTGTGAATAATTAATATTGCATTGTGGTATTATATCATATTTTAGTGTCTATAATCACTCTTTGCGTATATATATGTATATATATATATGTAGAGAGAGAAATAAATCAATGCAAATTGTGAATAAGTCTTAAATGTATTAATATTATATTATAAAATAATATTTAATTGGCTTATAATTCAATGCTTTAAATATATCTATACCTATATATAATAAAACATGAGAAAAATCATGCAAATTGCAAATAAATCTTAAATAAATTTATTAATAATGATTACAATATTATATAATAATATTTTATTGTCTATAAATCTCTTTTTGGATGTAATCTTGTCAAAATGAAAAATACAAAAATTGATGTATGGTTTGTACAACTATAAATACAACTATTTGAAAATCTGAAATCTGAGGGTGCAAAAATATCAAAATATTGAGAAAATCACCTTTGAAGTTGTCCAAGTGAAGTTCTTAGCAATGCATATTACTAATCAAAAGTTAAGTTTGATATATTAACGATAGGAAATGTACAAAATGTCTTCATAGAACATGATCTTTACTTAAAATCTTAATGATTTTTGGCATTAAAGAAAAATGTATAATTTTGACCCATATAATGTATTTTTGGCTATTGCTACAAATACACCCTTGCTATTTAAGACTGTTTTATATAATGTAAAAATAAATATATATCTACAATATAGTATATCTCCACACACACCTTTTCAAAACAGGATATAGGTATGTGTGAACCCTGTATTTACACACACACACACACACACACACACACACACACAAGAGTGTTTATCCATATATTCTGTTATTGTTGTGTTACTGCTGTTGGAATGAAGCTGTCTTTTGAAACAAGATTTGCTGGAGGACCTTTGAAATGACAACCAGAGGTTGAGACATCATCCTGAATCATTCTGACATCATATTGGCCGATTTGTTGTAATAGAGTTTCGGTCGGCTCTGAATCTTGGCTGTAATTGTATTTGTTTGATAAACAATCCTGTCCGATCTGTTTTGCGTTCGACTGCAGCGAAACCACAGATATAATGCTAGCGTCTCCGGTATGACACTGAACGGAAGAAATTTCAGGATAACTTGATCTGTTTTTGAGATTCTATAGCGTAGCCTGCACATCTGGGAAATATTTTTGCAGGAGAACATATATCTGCACACTCATATTAATGTTAATATAAAAAAAAAACGTTTGAGCTCTCAGCTCATTATAAGCCAAATCAAGGCATATTTTACCTGTAATTCCATATGTGGGTAAAATGGATTGTGAAATCGTGAATGCTTCATGGATTTTTTCCCGTGTTTGATAAAGACTAAATGGCATGTTTGATGACAGTGAGATCACATGATGTGTTGCTTTAACAGATACGGTGTTAAATGACTCTAATTACAGCCTCACGTATGCTAATTTCACTCATTTTCAGCCGAGGGAGAGAAAGAGAAACAGAGAGAAGGAATGAGCAGATTATATAATAATGTGGGATGTGATTTCTTCAGCTCTCGAAAAAAAATACACACACACCCACTCGCTGTGGAAAGTAACTAGAATGCTGCAGTGGGAAAAAACACACAATTTAGCCACAAGAGGGAGCCAGATTAAGGACAATTTGTGGTTTTATACTTTTGAATGAATAAATTTAGCAAAAACAAATGTTGTTGGAGATATTCTAATGAGGATGAGGATGAGGAGTGACCATGCCGCTGTTGTGAAACACAGTCACAGTATGCTTATGTGTGTGTTTGGTTAACATTGTCATTCCCTCTGGCTCACACTCACACAACTTTATTAACACTGGTGTTTACAGAATGTTTGCTCAAAGTGATAGTTCACCCCAAAATTACGTCATTAATTACTCCCTAATTGTGTTCCGAAAATGAACGAAGGGCTTACGGGATTGGAACGACAAGAGTGTGAAAAATTAATGACAGAATTTTCATTTTTGGGTCAACTATCCCTTTAACAAAACTGTGCATGTAGGAATCTTTACTTATTATGATTTTTATTATGATAAAAAATATTTTCTCACCCTGTTTATTTCTTCTTTAGACAATACAAAAAGAGTAGTTTAGAAGAATGTTCATGCTGCACTTCCATATAATGGACAACTGCAGCTGTCAAGAAAATTTATAGATGTGCTCAATATCAATTGTGCGATATATTCCAAGTGTTCTGAAGCCATATGATAGGTTTGTGTGATGATAAACTTTCATATGCCATTTGCGTTTACACCAGTGTTGATATTTAAAACTATTAAACATCCTTTTCAATAACTTAACTAAAGATGACATAAAATAAAATAGAAATATTGGATGGAAACTGCAACTGTCAAGAAAATTTATAGATGTGCTCAATATCAATTGTGCGCTATATTCCAGTCCTCTGAAGCCATATGATAGGTTTGTGTGATGATGAACTTTAATATGTCATTTGCGTTTACACCAGTGTGGATATTTAAAACTATTAAAAATCCTTTCAATAACTGAACTAAAGATGACAGAAAATAAATCATAAATACTGGATTAATCTAAAATTAGAAACTAACTAAAAATAAGTTGAAGTATTGTAATCACTAAAACTAAATTAAATTAAAAATAAATAACATCTAAACTAAATATAAATTGAAATAATAATAATAACAATAATATTAAATAAATAAAAATGACAAAAACTATGTATAACTTTTAAATAAAAATATAAAAATTCAATAGGTGACCCTAGACCACAAAACCAGTCATAAGGGTATTTTTTTATTATTATTATTGAGATTTGTACATCATCCGACTGCTGAATAAATAAGCTTTCCATTGATGTTAGAATAGGACAATATTTGGTAGAGAGATACAACTATTGAAAATCTGGAATCTGAGGGTGCAAACAAATCAAAATATTAAGAAAATCACCTTTAAAGTTGTCCAAATGAAGTTCTTGAAATGCATATTGCTAATTAAAAATTAAGTTTTGATATATTTACAGTGGGAAATGTACAAAATATCTTCATGAAACATGATCTTTACTTAATGTCCTAATGATTTTTGACATTAAAGAAAAAAATATAATTTTGATTTGACCCATACAATGTATTGTTGGCTATTGCCACAAAATATACCCATGATACTTAAGACTGGTTCTGTGGTCCAGGGTCACATATAAAAATACTATAATAGTATATAAATAATACTAAAATAAAACCATTTTCCACATGTGATTGGTCACATCGTATTTGCCAAAAATTTATGAATAAAAGTAGACGGTGGCTATGTTTCCATCACCCTGTTTTTATGCGCATTTAAAAGTATCATATCAGAAATTCAACTGCTCGCTCTGAGGCACAAGTAATTCATTATATATGAAAATTATTATATTCAGTGGCTTCTCCTACATTTCTTAGTGATATTTAGTGGCAGTTTATCAGGAAGTGGTGATTTTGTCTCTCTTTGACTCGTTGGATGAAAACGGTGCTCATTCGCAAATGTTTTATGCGCGCAAGCTAAATTTGCAACTTTGATTCCATCTAGTGAAAAGAAACAACTTTTGGTCTGTTCCTTACAGAATATTACCTTCATTTTAAATAGCCTGCAACCCTATTCATTTAAATTGCACATTTTTCCTCTTGTTTTTAAATAAAAGTCTGACAGCTTTGCAACGACATGTGGGTGAGTAAATGAAGACAAAACACTTATTATTGTGTAAAAAATTATTCTTTAACACAAGCTTAGACTGTTTGAAAAGAGAGCGAAAAGGCAGATGTATATGCATGGAACAATCTTCTTTGACTTTGTGTGTGTGTGTGTGTGTGTGTGAGAGAGTAGTTGAGCTGTTCATGGAATGGGACATTCTGAACTTCCCCTAATGAGCCTCGCTTCAGACAGATCACAGAGCGCCTCTGTCTCTCGGGTCGCTGTCCTGAACTCTGCTGTAAATGAGACTGAGAGAGACTCTCAGAGCGAAAGAGAAGACACTTTATGTAGTCTAGTACACAGCAGTGCCCTCCTCTGAAGCCAAGAAGAGGAAGGGAGAGAAAGGGGAAACAGGACAGAACACTGCCTTGTTTCTGGGTTTCCTAGAGAATGTCATCCTTAAAATGAAGCATGGTGACCAATAGCACAGCAGTAGCAGTTTGGGTCAGAGATTGAGAAGCGATAGTATGAAGAGAGGCAGGGGAGTAGAGAGAAAGAGGGCAGCGGGGGAGAGAAATAGCATCTGTGGAGTGAGCCAGATTAGATCAGCTCATAAACGTTCAAGGCAACAGATGCCAGGGTTGCTGGACAAGACAGTGACGAGATGTGTGTTATTGCTGCTCACAAACAATTACACCAGCGTGCTTTGGCGTAATAAGGTCGAAGTTCAGTTTATACCCAATTATGCACCTAATAATTTTTCAAGATGTCTCATGCTCACCAAGGCTGCATTGATTTAAAAAAAAACAGGAATATTGCTACCAGTCAAAAGTTTTTGAACAAACAGTAAGATTTTTTTTGTTTTTTTTAAAGAAGTCTCTTCTGCTCATCAAGCCTGCATTTATTTGATCCAAAGTACAGCAAAAATAGTACAATTCTGAAATATTTTTACTATTTAAAATACATAATTTCTATTTGAATATGTTGTAAAGTATGATTTATTCCTGTGATTTCAAAGCTGCATTTTTAGCATCATTACTCCAGTCACATGATTCATCAGAAATCATTCTAATATTCTGATTTGCTTAAAAAACATTTAGTATTATTATGTTGAAAATAGCTGAGTAGAGTTTTTTCCAGGTTTCTTTGATAAATAGAAAGTTCAGAAGAACAGCATTTATCTAAAATAAAAATATTTTGTAACATTACAAATGCAATTTAAAGCATCCTTGCTAAATAAAAGTATTAATTTCTATAATTTCTTAAAATATTTCACAGTATTACTGCTTTTTCTATATTTTAGGTCAAATAAATGCAGCCTTAGTGAGCAGAGAATTCTTTAGATAACATAAAAAACTTACTGTTCAAAAACTTTTGACTGGTAGTGTATTCTTACACTTTAAGACATAGTTCACACAAAAATGAAAATTCTGTCATTAATTACTCACCCTCATTTCGTTCCAAACCTGTAAGACCTTTGTTCATCTTCAGAACACAAATTAAGATATTTTTGATAAAATCCGAGAGCTTTCTGACCCTGCATAGACAGCAACACAACTGACAGATTCAAGGCTCAGAAAGGTGTAGGCTCAGTGTTTCAACCGTAATTTTATGAAGCTATGAGAATGCTTTTTTTTTGTACAAAGAAAACAAAAATAATAACATTATTCAACAATTTCTTCTCTTCTGTGTCAGTTGTTGGACCTTGAACGTGGTAGTTGTGTTGCTGTCTATGCAGGGTCAGCTCTTGGATTATATTAAAAAAATATCTTGAACAAAGGTCTTACGCGTTTGGAACGACATTAGGGTAAATAATTAATGACAGAATTTTCATTTTTGGGTGAATTATGTTTTAATATTTTTTAAAATGTAATTTATTTTGATGGCAATTGTATATTTTCAGCCCTCGATGTCACACTAACCTTCAAATCTTTCAAATATGCTTATTTGTTGCTTGTGAAACATTTTTGTTCAAACTGTTCATAGCTAGTGTTGAAAACAGTTGTGTTGCCTAATATGTTGCAATAAATAGAAATATTTTGTAACATTATAATGACTTTACTGTTACATTTGAACAATTTAATACATCATTGCTGAATAAAAGCATGCATTTCTTAAATAATATTCATACTAAACCCAAACATTTGAATGATACTGAATATCTGTGTGTATAATGTGCTATATATCTTACATTACTGTATTTGTCTCTTTTATTTTCATGCTGTTGACTTCAGAGTTGAGAATAACATTTGAACCAAGGCATGCTGGCTAATCCAGTATGTCATTTGAATAAGCTTGATCTCACTTTTCGATTGACTGAGAAAAGTTTTGCGAAACACTTCTCAGCCTGTTTTTATATAAGTTTCTGAATGTTTGCAGCTGTTTCTCAAGCTGTAATACATCTTCTGTTCACTAGGTGGCTCTATCACTCTTTTTTTGGCCAGTGAATTATTTCAAGATGTATAAATCCAAAATAAAATATTTCTTAGTATTGCTTTGCCAAGGTATTGATAGTATTATACGTAAATGAATAGTTCAGATGCAAAAGCCTGTAAATCCATCTGACGTCTTCCTTTAAAAAAAATGCTCCGATGTATAGGTTTCTATGTAAGTAGTGGTACTTCTGATTGGGCTGAGGCTAGTATTTCAGCGATTTTGAAGTAAAAGTATTTGATGGACGTATAATATGTGTTGAGAGCATTCACTCAGTATCATTATCTCATTTTTGACAGAGATGGCTTTTAGCTGGTTTTGCATCTGAACTCTTCAAATACACTTATATGCTAAATATTTTTATAACAGTAGAAGTATCTATGTTTGGTAACTTGGATTTGCAAGCTGTTTGGAACACAGTATTACAGTAGGTATCTGTGTTAAACTATGTAATGTCATTTTCAGCTCTGTTTTCTTTTTTTTAGTCGCATTTATTTATATATGGACCTGGCATGACTTATATTAGCTCATATTAGCTTTTTTTCTTAGTTTACATTTTGCAAAATAGGCCGGTGGCTCCTGAGTAACACTAGTTTTATTGTGAATATTAAGAAATTACATAATTAAAATAGTATTTTGACTCAGAACTGTTCTGACACACCAGTTTTTGCTGAAAGAGAAGCAGAGTAATTCAGTGTGAGCAAGTAGAGACATTGACGTAAAGCAAATAGCCTCTTTAAACAAAGGCAGCTGATGTCAGTCGTCAAAGCTTTTGCGTTTGTATGTTTCTTGTATGTCTCAATGTTTCTTGTATGTTTCAACAGCGTCATTCCATGCGTGTAAGAGCCTGTATATGCGTGTGTATTCACCGCATTAGCGAGTGGTAGATTTGCGTGTGTGTGTCCGGCCTCAGGGTTACCACAGGCATTCATCTGATAATATTCATAACAGGGCTCAACATGTCTGCATTCCCTAGCAGCTCTATGATTGCTCTCTCGCACACACAAGCATGACCATTACCGTAGAGACAAAATTCTTTTACCAAAAATGGAATTGTGGTTAGATTTTCATTTTGCAGTAATATTTAAATCTGCTTGTGTTAACAGATTTTAATTGTGAATTAAAATTGTAACGTTTTTTATTCTTTAGTTGGACGATTTAAAATTGAATTGGATAAAGAATTCAAATGTTTTCTGAGCATTTTATAGTAAAGCTTATTATTCTAAATAACAATTTGCAAACTACAGTATAAAACTAAAAACAAATTAAACTAATTAAAAGAAATTAATCACCATTGATAGACATTATATTAATCAAATATATAATTATAATAATATTTATATTATGTTTAGTATAAAATTACATTATATATATATATATATATATATATATATTAGTGCTGTCAAACGATTAATCGCGATTAATCGCATCCAAAATAAAAGTTTATGTTTACATACTATATATTTGTGTACTGTGTATATTTATTATGTATATATAAATACAAACACATTCATGTATATATTAAGGAAAAATATTTTAGATTTACATCTAAAATATTTATATTTATTTATAATCTAAATTGTATACAGGTATAAATATATATACATATAAATATTTTGTTTTAATATATACATGTATGTGTGCATATTTATATGTACATAATAAATAAACAAAGTAAACATACATATAGTATGTAAACATAAACTTTTATATATAATATATATATATATATATATATATATATATATATATATATTAGGGCTGTCAAATGATTAATCGCGATTAATCGCATCCAAAATAAAAGTTTATGTTTACATACTATATGCGTGTTTACTATGTATATTCATTGTGTATATATAAAAACACACACATACATGTATATAATTAAAAACACATTTATATGTATATATATTTACACCTGTATACAATTTAGATTATAAATAAATATAAATATTTTATATATAAATCTAAAATATTTTTCCTGAATATATACATGAATGTGCTTGTATTTATATATACATAATAAATATGCACAGTACACCGACATATAGTGTGTAAACATAAACTTTTATTTTGGATGTGATTAATCGTGATTAATCGTTTGACAGCCCTATAATATATATATATATATATATATATATATATATTAAATTACATTCCGTTACATTTTATATATATATATAAATACTGTAATACAAAATTGTATGTGTGTGTATATATATAGAGAGAGATTAAATAATAATATTATATTATAGTAATTATAAAAATTACAGTTATTAATAATTTATTATAGTTATATATATATATATATATATATAATTAACATTTGAATATGAAATATATATTAAATACAAAATTTTGTATATATATATATATATATATATATTTCTGACATTTTTAATTATATATATATATATATATATATAAAATCAACATATGCAATTCTATTAATATGAAATATGTAAACTAATGTAAAATAATAATTATATTAATATTGTATTATAGTTTATATATATATATATATATATATATTATATAAAACTATATAGATATAGATATATAATAGGTCATTATTGCTATTTAAGTATTTGTGTTGTATTATGTATTATTGTGTTTGTCTGTGAGGGTAATTATTTAAATATTTTCTAACTAATATTATTAAAATACTAATTTGACTTCTCTTACATTTATTTATCGCATTCATTATTTCATAATTATAGATTTTTGCCATCTTTATCACTTAGATGTTTGAACATCATGAGTTTAATCTCCAAAGGAAATTTATCCAAACCAGCCTGGACTAGTTTTGAACCAAATGGAGTATTTGGCGCTTGTGGCTGAGCGGTCAAAAGCCTGTGGCTTTTTAAAGCACGCTCATATTACAATAAAGCTATTTTGATAGTTTTTTTTAATCCAAAAAAAGTCTGGTTTGAGCCATGGTAGTTTTCTGTTGGACCGTGAATAAGATCAGTCTCCATCACTTCACATGGATCCAAGAAAAGAACATATAAAATGTATAAAATGACATTTTACGACTTGTACGGTCTTGTATTTTTAGCGCAGCTCTGATTGTTACCATTGCTTTTAATGTATTTAAATAGCACTTGTTCTTACATGTCACATGCTGTGCCAAGTTGTGTTTCTCGGCAGCCGCTGGTTTATGTGTGCCGTGTTGGTAGGCGGTCAGAAGTCATTTAGCTCGTAATAATAGTTTAGCTCGTTTTTTTGACAACTGTTACCCGGTTGCCATGACTGCTAGTGGTAGTTACCATAGAGACAGCTTGCGTGAAGTACGAATGATTCAAAACTGACGTGTTTGTGTGTGAGTAAGTGTGTAAGGGCATGTATCCTTTAAGTGTGCGTGGTCCGACACTTACGATTTGCAGACTCTGTGTGTGTGTGTGTGTGTGTGTGTGTGTGTGTGTGTTGTAATGCGTTTCCATGTCCTTTGTGTTGCATTCCTGTTTTCATTACTTCCTGTCACCTCTCCAAATGCACAGATTGCAAATTGTCTTTTCTTACACTAGCAGATGGCTACTGCCTTCGTTAACACAGCAGGCCCATCAAACACACACATACACATACACTGTCTCCCTGTTTTTTTTTTTCTGTCTATCTGTTCTTTCCTTTTGGCACCTGTATTACACTCCCTCACACCTTAACGATGATAAAACATTTGCTTTAATACCAAAGACACATTGAGGGCTGTTCTGTATATGTGTGTGTGTGTGTGTGTGTGTGTGTGTGTGTGTGTGTTGTATATGTACGAGTGTGGGTGGGTAGGCCTGTGGGTTCATGTGTTGAATTGACGCATACTGACACACATTTTTGGCCCATGACCATGTTGAGTGTTGTTCTCGCGGTGGGGGTGAGCTGAGATTATTCCCCCAGTGCAGGGTATCAAGATGATCCAGTGGCCCCTCACGCCCCAGCGGCCCGTGAGAGGGCTGTTCCTTAAGGACGGCCACCAAGCACCCTTGTAAAAATAGATTAAGTGTGACGTTCATGGAGGAGGCTTGGGTTTCTAACAGTAAAATGTATTTATTACACGGCTCAGTGGAATACTGGATTCTGATTGGTTGTTTCACAATTAGATATTTTTGTGTAATGATCACTGAACTGTATAACCGACTGTTATCCAAGGCAGCCGTTTTTATAAGTAGCCAAATAAGCTCTGTTTCGCGATCAAACTAAAAACTATTTAATTTGTGATAGGGAATGGGTGACTTTATGCGTTACACTACTGTTTACTATTTTGAAAGTAGCTTTTTATGCTCACCAAAGCATTTATTTGATCAAAAACACTATTAAATATATTCTATTTGAATATATTTGAAATAAAATACAGTACAAATTTGTAATATTATTGAATATTGTCGCGGTTTAAAATAACTGTATTCTATTTTAATATATTTGAAATAAAATACAGTATGTTTTGTAATATTATTCAAATTTTTTTTTACGGTTTAAAATAACTATTCTATTTAAATATATTTAAATTAAAATACAGTAAAAAAAAATTGGAATATTGTGAAATATTGCAGTTTAAAATAGTTGAATTCTATTTGAATATATTTAAAATGATATACAGTAAGATTTTGTATTATGAAATATCAGTTAAAAGTAACTGTATTCTGTTTTAATATATTTAAAGTTTGTAAAATGAAATATCACTGTTTAAAATGACTGTTCTATTTGAACATATTTAAAATTAAATACAGTAAACGTTTGTAAAATAGAGTATCACAGTTTAAAATAACTGTATTTTATTTGAATATATTTAAAGTGAAATAAAGTAAAAATGTGTCATATCATTAAAAATTATTAGTTTAAAATAACTGTATTCTATTTGAATATATTTAAAATAAAATACAGTAAAATTTTGCAATATTGTGCAATATTTTTACAGTTTAAAATCCCTGTATTCTATTTGAATATATTTAAAATAAAATACAGTAAAATGTGTAATATTATGAAATACTATTACAGTTTAAAATCCCTGTATTATATTTGAATATATTATATTTAAAATAAAATACAGTAAAATGTGTAATATTATGAAATACTATTACAGTTTAAAATCTCTGTATTCTATTTAAATATATTTAAAATAAAATACAGTAAAATTTTGCAGTATTGTGAAATATTTTTACGGTTTAAAATCCCTGTATTCTTTTTGAATATATTTAAAATAAAATACAGTAAAAACATGTAATATTATGACATTTCCGTTTAAAATCCCTGTGTTCTATTTGAATATATTTAAATTTAAATACAGTAAAAATAATATCATGAAATGCTATTACAGTTTAAATTAACCATATTCTATTTGAATATATTTAAAAAACAAATGTAAATAAAAAAAAAAGTTAATATTATAAAAATATTCTGTTCTGTTTAATTCCAGTGCAAGCAATGTTGAATTTTCAGCATCATTACTCCAATTTCTTTACTCTAATTGCTAATTTTTTTTTTTTTTTTTTTTTTTGGGCCAGTAACCAGTAAATATCCAATATTAAGTTATTTGGTCCAAAAAAATATAAAAAATACAACACATATAAACTACAGCTATTACATGCTCCAAGTAAATTTAGCCATCACAACATTACAATATGCAGTATAGAAACATGAATATTTATTTAAAATTGGCTGAAGATTATATTTAACAGATTATTTAATTATTCACCTTTAAAATATGAACTTCAATGTTAGTGGTAAATAACAAAAAACTAAAAAACGAGGATCTTGTGCTTGCTTAAAACACAAAAAAACACAATTTCAAGTCATCAATAAATTTCACCAGAGAGCAAAAATTGTTTGCTACATATCAAAAAAAAAAAAAACTTAAATCTTCATTACTACAAACGAATTTCAAGAATTTCGTTTTTTGCTCTTTAGTGGAATTTAAAGGTAATCTAAGCAAAGAAGGGAAAGTGGAAATGAGTGGAAATAAGCATCAAATATCATAAAATACCAAAAAATAACACGAAAATGATTGTGCATGGACAGTTTAACAATTTTTTTTGTGCTGGTGAGTCAAGTAAGGAGCACTGCTGCAGAATCTATTTCCGTCAGCCGTCTTTATATAACGTATGTACATATATCCCTCACACATTTTGGATGTTGAGAGCCATAACTGTCTGCTGTCATGTTGGTGTTTATCTACTTAGCCTTAAAGTATAAGACAGAGCTTGAGCCAGTTGAATTAAGGCTATTTCCCCGCTGCCCCAACAAACAACAACTTTAACGCTTGTTGGCTCAGCTTGTTAATCCTAGTTGGATGACATTCATGTTTCCCAACAACAGCCAACTCTGAAATGCTGTCGGCCAAGCTTAAGATGATGTTGTGTTTAAAACGAGGTACAAATGAGACTAGGATGAATGTATCGCAATCTTACTGCAGTGTGCGGCAGCTGAGCTCTGGAACTCACGTTAAACAATAAAGCTTCGGAGAGAGAGAGAGAGAGAGAGAAAAGAGAGAAAGACAGAGAGGGAGGCGGAGAAAGCAGAGAGCCAGTTAAGGACGTTCAGTCTCCCGTCTCACACTAGCGCTGCTTCACGAGCCGAGGAAACGGTCACCTGCGCTGCACTCCCGCTATACGGCACGCGAACGCAGCGACTCCTCGCTGGATGGGAGCAGGGTATCCATAGTAACCAGGCGGAGAGCGCGAACGAGGAGCAGGAGGAGGAGGGTGACGTGTTCAGACACAGACCGTTGTTGCTGGAGTACAAACCTCTGCCGAGTGAAAAAAAGCTTCATTCTCGTTTTTGTAGCCACTATAGAAATATGCATGTAGCTTTGAGCTTTTATGCTCTGTGAGGGAGCCAGAGAGTTGAGGCGGCTTGTCAGGACCCTCGCAAGGGCTGTTGGATGTTTGGGGACGGAGGACTTGACTGTGCGGATGAGCGGCGAAACTCTGGGTAAGTCCTTCCACTGGAGGAAGAGTGAAGCAGAAGGTGGATTAGAAGGGATTGTGCTGCCTCTAGTTGTTTTTTTAGATTAATGCACTGTTAAAGCTTTTGTTCTCCGCTCGCTGCAGTACCAGCCACTGTTTCTTGCTTTTTCACTTGCTAAACGGTCACTGGTTCTTTTACAGTAGGCTATGTGACTTGCCACTGACAGTGACATGGTACTTTGCACCATGCTGTAGTTTCTTTATTACTTTGGTGATTTTACGCATCGCGCTCGATTTTACGCTTTTCGGTTTGTGTGATGTGCGTGTGTGCACATGCAGTGGTGTTCGAGTTTGTGTATGTGGTTGGACATTTCAAATAGTTTTGGACGCAAGACGTGACGGTTTACTAAGGGGAATTGTTTTTGTAGTTGTCGTGCATGCAGGTTTTATGAGATCATGTTAATTGAGCAACATTGAATATTTGTATTGTAAATGAGTTTGTCACACTGAAAAGGAACATTTATTATATAAAAAATATTTAAAAAATAAATATTTTTTAATTTTAGAAAGTTTTATAATTATTTTATATTCTAATATTATAAATATATTTATTTATGTTAATTGTATATAGCCAAGGAAAAAATATTTCAATTTTTGTTATATTGGAACCATACAGTGTCAGTTATCGGCCGATATTCCTTTTTTTTCATCTCACATTGTTCAAATTTCATTTGTTTTTGTTTAATTTCAATCAATTGATATTGAGTGTTTCATTATGCATTCCATTTTCTCCTTATTTTTTATTTCTTTTACTGTTGGTGTCACCTAGCATTCCTTTAAAAGTTCATCTTTAGGATGAGTAGAAATTTAATTTCACTGTGAAATGTAATCTTTAGCAAAACTCAACATGATTTTTTTTTTCTTAGCATTTATTTAGTAAATATATATGTTTTGCTTGTATTGATTTATTTATAAATATATTTATTTGTGTGTGTGTGTGTGTGTGTATATATATATATATATATATATATATATAGACACTTAATGTTTTTATTGTTTTTATTAAATAAATATTTTTTTAATTTTATAAAATTAAAGAATTTAGATTTTCTTTTTATTCATATCTATTATTTTGTAATTATTACATATATAATAGTAATATAATAAATATATTTGTATAGATATATACACACATTATATATGTTATTAAATATATTTATTTTGTAGATACACACACACAAACGTTTAATGTGTTTAATGTGTTTAATGTTTGTTTTTAGTAAATAAATATTTAAAATTATATATATATATATAGTATTTATATTAATATTTATTATTTTGTAATAATTTTATATTATAATGTTAATTTGATAAATTCTTAATTTTTAATTTTATATATACACACATTATTACATTAATATTATAAATATTTTACTTTTTTATTTTATAGATTGTCCACACACTTTAAAGTTTTTTATTTAATAAATAAATATATATAGATATAGATTTTATTTTTATTTATATTTATTATTAAATATATATATATATATTTGTGCATATACACACAAACTTTTAATGTTTCGTTTTTAATAAATAAATTGTTATATATATATATTTTTTTTTTAATTATTTTTTTTATAATTTTTTATTGTAATATTAAAATTATGAATTATTTTATATTTTATATGTATGTTTTTATTTATTTTATAGATTGTGAGTGTATATAAATACTTTTCATGTTTTTTTTATTTAATAAATATTTTTATAAAATAAAATAACAATATATATATAAAATATATATTTATTATTTTATCATTATTTTATATTGTAACATTAATACGATATTATACTCAATATTTTAAACAACATAAATGGTTACTTTTTATACTTTATATATACTTTCTATGATAACTTAATTTCATTTTTACCCTAAAATACATCATACATTCCTCGTTGTTGTGGTCGCATGTATGCTTTCCTCTAGGTCTTCCAAAGGCAGAAGTGTTAACCTCACAGCCCAGGTAGTCTGTAGAAGCCACAGCAGTGAGGATGACTATGCCTCGGGATGAAGAGGCAAGCAGACGTCTCCATTAGGCTGCATTAGCTCAGTTCTGCAGTCAGCAGTGAAAAAGTCACGGAGGATCAGAACGGAACAGCAGTGAGGCGGTGTTGCATAATGAAAGTGGGACCCACTGTGCTATGGATCAGCCCTGGTGTATTAGACGTAATCTCACAGCTACGCCATCCACATGTGGATCGGGCTTGAGGTGTAAGCTTTCTCATAACACAAATAAAGCTGCCAATAAGCTTTGAAGTCTCAGAGGGTGCGCCAAAAAGTTTTTCTTCCTTCCTAACTTTGCCAGAGGCTAGATATTTGGGATTTTTCAGGGCCGTTTTTTTACCGGGGTGGGGCTTTTATGTAGTTCACTACAGTTCCAGATGGTTTTCCCGTCAGTGGAATGAAGAAAGAAGTTGCTTGCGGATGCTCTAGTTTCACACACCTTACCGATTAGCATTAATGAGTCTGAGCGTACAGCACTGCAGCGTGGACTGAAAATGGAAATAAGGCGAAAAAAGGACATTTAAAGGGATAGTTCACCTAAAAATTAAAAATTACCCCATTATTTACTCACCCTCAAGCCATTATAGATGTACATGACTTTCTTCTTTCAGACGAATACAGTCAGAGTTATATTAATGTCCTGGCTTGATTTATTTTGTAAATAGATATGTTTTTTTTTTTATAAATATATTTATTTGTTTATATATATATATATATATATATATATATATATACATAGACACTTAATGTTTTTATTGTTTCTATTTATTAAATAAATCTTTTTTAAATTGTATCAAATGAAAGAATTTAGATTTTAGTTTATTAATATGTATATATATTTTATAATTATATATATATATATATATAGTAAGAATATTATAAATATATATTTTTATAGATTCATGTTTTGTATTTAAAAATATACAATAAATATTAACATAAATATTTTTTTTACATTTTGTATCAAATTAAACAAAAATGAAAATATATATATATATATATATTTGTTATTAAATATAATTTAATATTACCATTAATGAGTCTGAGGGTACAGCACTGCAGCGCGGACTGAAAATGGAAATAAGGCGGAAAAAAGTTCATTTAAAGGGATAGTTCACCTAAAAATAAAATTTACCCCATTATTTACTCACCCTCAAGCCATCCTAGATGTACTTGATTTTCTTCTTTCAGACGAATACAATCTGAGTTATATTAAAAAATGTCCTGGCTCTTCCAAGCTTTATAATGCTAGTGAATAGGTGTTGAGATTTTGAAGTCCAAAGAAGTGCATCCATCATTAAAAATGTGCTCCACACAGCTTCAGTGGGTTAATAAAGGCCTTCTGAAGTGAATCAGTGCATTTTTGTAAGAAAAAACATTATAAACTGTAATCTCTAGTTTCCACAGAATTTTGCTTTATATAACTGTATATGAATTCTGGTTGTGTCTGAATTTGTCACATTTTTGCAGTTTCACTTCTAGTGTAAAGTACAGAGCTTATATTTGTTTCTAAATTCGAATTTTGCCTGTTTGTGTGTCTTCACAGCAACCTATATAGCATTTATCTTTTGATCAATTATTCAGCTATGGCTTCACAGTCGAGCAACAGAGGGAGTTATTTTACTTTCTCACAGCATTCGGCTGATTTCTATTGAATTTGAAGCATCAAATCCACAGTTTAGAAGGAAGAACATACAGTCCTTCCTAAAATAAACAGATCAACCTCCAAGCTACTTCCCAGAAACAACTACAGTACTCTGGAAAGTCCAAGTTGTCCTTCGAGTTTTGGTTGGAGTGTTTAGTGTTGACGTTTCTGCGCAGCTGGTTAATTCTTGATTAATTTATTCATTTTTAATTGTGTAGATGAACAAAGATAATTTTAAGTCAACTTCGCTCAGAAACGTCCCGTGTTGTGAAACTTAAATAGGTTTAGGATTCTGTTTCATATTGGTTTTGAAGGAAGAGGTTTGTGCTGTTTTACACATGCAGCAGCGTCTGCACACATCAGATCCGTCAACACTGCAGTCATATCAGCCCTGACATCAGTCAGTTGAGCGTAAATCTCCTCCTGTCATCTTAGCTAGTGATTTTACAGCACATTAACCGGTTATAGTAGTCATGTCTCATGTCTCACTTGGCATTTTCAAACCACTCCAGAGTAAGAATTTGTTCAGTTAAGACTTTCCGCTTACATAAAAGCAAGATCAATCGTTCCGTGTAGGGTGCAGGCGTCATGCGAGGATACTTCCGGGCCCTCTGCTGTTTTATCCTGCCGTGTTTTGAAGCTTGGATCCAATCAGCGGCCTGGTGCTGCGCGGGATGTGACAGGGCTGCCGGTCTAATGCTGTTGATCTGCCTGCTGTTGGTCCTTATGTCGCTGTCGACAGCGGCGAGCACTGACTAAAACTAGATTCTTAACGCCACAAGCAAGCCTATTTCAGATGATCACTTTATGAGATTAATTTGGAATGGATTTGATGTACTATGCGTTGCTTGCATGCTTTACTGATTTGAAATATATTGGATTAAGGAATTGCATTTCTTATTCATTTATATGGAAAGTGGCATTTATATGGCAAGTCTAGTGGCCTGTTTAGTGGAGATGGCTCATGATGGTCATCCAACAAATATATCACATTTATATTTACAGTACAAAACCAGTCGTAAGTAGCAATAGGCAAAAATACATTGTATGGGTCAAAATTATAATTTTTTTCTTTTATGGCAAAAACCATTAGGATAGTTAGTAAAGATAATGTTCCATGAAGATATTTTGTACATTTCCTATTGTAAATATATCAAAACTTAATTTTTGATATATAAAATATGCTTTGCTAAGAACTTTATTTGGACAACTTTAAAGGTGATTTTCTCTCAGATTCCAGATTTTATATTAGAGATAGTTGTATCTCGACTGAATATTGTCCTATTCTAACATATCATACATCAATGGAAAGCTTATTTATTCGGATTTCAGATGATGTATAAATCTCATTTCTGGAAAAATTTACACTTTAAAGACTGGTTTTGTGGTCCAGGATCACATATATGTTTTTCCTTAAAGGATTCCTCAAATTGAGTACAATAAACTGTAAAGGCTTTTATACTGTTGCGAAAGATTTCTATTTTTTTAAAAAGTTATTTTGAACTTTCTTTTCATCTAAGAATCCTGAAAAAAAATTATCACAGTCTCCACAGAAATATTAAGCTGCATAACTGTTTTCAACATTGAAAGTAATATGAAATGAGCAGCAAATTATCATATTAGTATGCTTTCTGAAGGATCATGTGACTCTGAAGACTGGAGCAATGATGCTGAGAATTCAGATTTGCCATCAGAAGAATAAAAAACTAGCATTCTTTATATGGAAAACTATTATTTTAATTAGTAAAAATCACAACATTACTGTTTTTATTCTGTCTTTTATTCTGTCAAATAAATACAGTTTGTAGTATATAACATATTCATATACACATAAAATATAATATATGTTCTTAAATGAATTCATATTGCTTTTAACGTACGGCCCTATGCGGAAAAGGCAGATGGAATGCAGAATCCAGTCTTAAAAATAGAATTTACTGTATAACATGGAATGTCAGGGAATTTGACAAAGTTTGGATAAATAAATCAAGTAGGTCAGTACACTTAAATCATAGGATTTGGACTAGTGTTTTTGAATATTAAGCCATAAAAAATACTATTTAAATGTGAAACCTGCATGTTCTATGTGTCTCTGTTTGAATGAATTGCGCAAATGCGTAGTTTCATTTACTACTAAAGCTTGCGTGATGCTTCTGGTTATTTCAGCAGCTGCCGCCTCAATATATGAGCACAGAACACATAAACAATCTCTAGAACCACTCTGAGAGTCACTTCATGAGCATTTTACCATTTATTTTGAGAAAAACTACCATCATATCATATATACAGACAGAAACTTAAAGGTCTTCACAGCAACATGTCAAAATAAAAGTTTGGTTTAACTTAAAGAAACTATGGCAGAAATATATTACTTAATGTAATGATAGTCCTACTGCTAATAATAAAAGTATTATTAAAAGACCAGGAATATTTACCAGGAAAAAAATATTTACTAGAAAAATGGAAATAAAACAATATTTCTAAAAAAAAATTATATTTTTTTTATAAAATAGAATCCAGAAAAATGTATGGAAAACACAGAATTTGGTAAACTGAATTTGATTTAAAATAAATAAATAAATAAAATGTATTTTTATAGGGCCTAAAAAATATTTTTGTTACATTTAAAAAAAAAATGCTGTTAAATTTTGTAAGTTTAAGTTTAAATTAATTAGACATGTTTTTTGATGACTATTTGTTTAATTTAACAATTAAAACAGAGTGTAAAAAAATTAAATCCAGAAAAATTAAAAAACTGAATTTGTAAAAATGAAAACGGACTTTTGAAGAATAAAACTGACAGTTCCGGTCCTCGATTCTGATTGGTTGAGCTGTGTTCAAAGCTTTTGTAAATTACTCTACAAACTTAAACTTTTGTTTACGTCTGTGTACTTTGTTGCAACCACAACCGTTTCTGAGGTTCTAATTTCTTTAGGCTCTATAAAAATACATTTTCATTTTTTTCTTTTACTACCAAATTCTGTGTTTTCCATTTATTTTTCTGGATTCCATTTTATATATATATTAAAAAAAAATTTTTATATTTTTTTTAAAAATATTGTGTTATTTCCATTTTGTGTTATTTCCATTGTTTAGCGGAAGAATACAATTTTTATTAATGTCATTACACCTTACTATGTATATAGAATAGCCGTTTTATGAAAGCACGATGTGACAGTGAATTGATAACAGCCAAGGGGGTTAAGCGATTTTTCCTTTCGAGTTGAAATTTTTCAACTTGCGCATAAGACGCGATTGAGCCGTAAATCATACATTCATGACAACTGCGTCGCCCAATTTGTGTCGTCTGGCACGAATTCATGTCTGTTTGCATCTTTGCATTGACTTTGTATGTAATCTACTTGCATGAATATTAAAATCGCTTTTGGTGTGCACACACCTTTATCGCAGATTAGTCGACAAGTTGTTCAGGCAACCCAGTTTTGACAGTAGGTAATTTTGCATGCTTTTACTGTTTAATAAAATCATACTGTTCTCACTATTGTTCCATACTGCATGATTTTTTTTCTGCATGTTCCACAGTTTTATTCTTGGTCTGGCATGTCTGTGGGTTTGTGTGCAAGAATGAGTAGGAGTGTGTGAGAGAAAGAGTGAGAATGCGTGTAGAAAGTGAGAGAGAAACGAGAGAAACTGTCATGACGTCTCTTTTTTTTCTTCTCGTCTTTGTGTTGGAGGCTGACTTTTTCTCTTGATTCCTTCTGATCCCCGCATAGAGCAGGATTCACGCCGCTGCTTTCTCTTATTATCATTGGTAAAGGCAGAAATGTGACACGTCCCCTCATTGGCTCATCACAGTCAAACCTCACAGCATTGGTCGGGCGCACTGCTGTATATCCTCCTTTACGTTGCCTCAGAGGCCTGCTGGATTTTTACGCATAGCACCAGCACTCGCTCCATAGTTGCTAGGTAACTGGCAGGCTCTGGTTCCTTTCCAGTTGTCCCCTGGTTGGGAGGCGCTGGTTATAAATGGATCTGAGATGGATAACGGCGAGTTGCCGTGACAATGGTAGCCTTGGGCTTGTTTGAATTGTACCTGCTTCGGCTGGACTGGATTTGGCTCCTGAGGTGGCTAGTTGTTGACTGGACACCAAGCAGCGTCTGCTGCATCCAATGGACCGGCCGTCCCTCAGCGACCTGAAAACCACCAATACCAGTGATGAAAAATGAACAAATTAGTGTTGTTCCAAGCAAATCCGTGTAGACCGATAAAGTAGCCCCAGTACGCAGGAGATCAGGAAGATTTGTGGACACATTGTACACGCACGTATACTAGACCTCATTACGTTCACTGTGTGGGTTGTGTTGGCTAGTAATCCTGGCAGTAAAAACCTGTTATGTCTGCGGTGATTGGCTCTCTACATTCCGTCCGCTGTAGCAAGGCAGACATGCCACATGGTATTTCGCATTTCAAGGAAAAGGTTTTATGCCATATGCAAAAAAAACATCGAGTTACTGAGAGAGATTGGAAGGGTGACGTCAAGCAGAAGAAACCAAAGTGCTCACGGCTAGTTTTCATGGGCTTAAAGGTCATTCGACCAATCGTGTGAGCTTTACAGCTCATTAGCCAATCAATGTGCTTTGCATGTTGTCCATCAGCGTAAGACAATGGAAGAAATGGGGGTGGTAGGAGCAAAGTGACTTATTTTCATACTCTAGTTGACTAGTCAACGGGATGTTTGAATGATTGGTCAACCAGTCGGTCTTAAGGAGAATGCAACACAGTGGAAACGGAAGTTGTTTTTAAAAAGGACACACAGTTTTAAGTTAGCTGTTAACATGCTAAAACCTCTCAGAGAAGTTAAGTCTCTTAATTCATCCTCTTTGAAGCACTGATGCTAAAGATATTACAAACTAAAACAAAAAATACGAAAAAGCTAGTCAAAATCACAGTTAGCTGTTAGGTCGAGTCTCTTACTTCATCTACTTTTTAGAGCAGTGATGCTGAAAATATAAAAAAATAAATAAACTGGTTAACATCACTGGTTGTGTCTAGTTTTTGAATAATTCTTAATTTTGAATACACCGTTAGCGGCCATTAGCATGCTAAAATCCTCTCAGAGAGATGTCTTTCTTAATTAATATTCTATTAGGCAGTGATGTCATAAATATTAAAACTAAAGCAAAAAATGAGGAAAATAAACTAGTCAGCATCACTGGTTATGGCTACTTTTGAATACACAGTTAGCCGTTAGCATACTAAAACCCTCTTGCAAGTCTTAAAAAAATCTTTTTTTGAAGCAGTGACATTATAAATATTAAAACTAAAGCAAAAAAAGGAAAATGAACTAGTCAGCATCACTGGTTGTGGCTATATTTGTTGCTCAATACACAGTTACCCGTTAGCATGCTAAAGCCCTGTCGGAGAAGCAGTGACCTTATAAATATTAAAACTAAAGAAAACAAATAAAATAGGAAAATAAACTAGTCCCCTGTTGAAAAAAAAAAAAAACAGCATATGTTGGTTAGGTAGGTTTTGATACTGGGATGCTGGTTTTAGCTGGTTTATGCTGGTCCAGGCCAAGTACGAGCATAAACCAGCAAAAGACCAGCTTAAACCAGCACCAAAACCTACCTAACCAACATGTGCTGTTTTTTTCAACAGGGTCTACATCACTGGTTGTGGCTAGTTTTGATTTTGAATACACAGCTGTTAGCATGCTAAAACCCTCTATGGAAATGTGCATCTCTTAGTTAATCTTCTTTGAAGCAGTGACAAAATAGGAAAATTAACTAGTCAGCATCACTGATTGTGGCTAGTTTTGTGGCTGAATACACAGTTAGCCATTAGCATGCTACAGCCCTGTCAGAGAGGTTGCGCTCTTAAAAGTATTTTTTGAACCAGTGATGTTATAAATATTAAAACTAAAGCAAAAATAGGAAAGTAAACTAGTTAACATCACTGGTTGTGGCTAGTTTATACACAGTTACTGAATACACAGTTAGCCGTTAGCATGCTAAAACCCTCTCTGGCAATTTGCGTATCTTAGTTAATCTTCTTCGAAGCCGTGATGTTATAAATATTAAAACTAAAGCAAAAAAGAAAATAAAAATACAAAAATAAGCTAGTCGACATCACTGGTTGTGGCTAGTTTTGATTCGGAGTGCACTGTTAGCCGTTAGCATGCTAAAAGCCTCTCTGAGAAGCTGTGTCTCATAATTATTCTTCTTTGAAGCAGTGACATTATAAATGTTAAAGCCAAAGCAAAAATTAAATGAGGAAAATAAACTAGTCAACATCACTGGTTGGTTGTCAGTGGTTGTAAATACACTGTTTGCATGTTAGCTGTTAGCATCCTAAAATGCTCTGAAGGAAGATGCTAAAAATGTGGAAATAAGAAAATAAACTAGTCAGCATCTCTGGTTGTGGTTCATGTCATGCTGAAAAAAATGCTAAAACCAGCCTAAGTTGTTTGGTTCTCCACCCTGGTAATTGCTGGTTTGCTGGTAGTTTTAGAGGGGTTTTGACCACTCTTTAACTGGTCAGGCTGGGAGACCAACTGACCAACCAGCTAAAAAGCTTGGCCAAAAAAAAAAAATATCTGTGTCTCCTAATTTATCCCTTTTTAAAGCAGCCATGCTAAAAATATTAAAACTAAAAAATAAACTAATCGACTTGTCAAGTAGTGTCAGATATCTCAGTTACTGACAAGATGTTTGCTGGGATGTGGAGCGTTGGCTTGTGGAATGGAGGTAAAAAGAGGGGAAAACACAGTGAGCGGGTGAATAAAACAGGGACTTTGTGTTTCCCAGGTCATTAAAATCCAATGCACGAATGCTGCTGTAAGCACAAACAGTACTGTATTCACATCCTCCCCGTCAGACAGGCCTCTGCGCCTCAGCTCCCTCAATTAGGAGGAACCGCTCATCCATACCACAACTCATTCTGAGCTCTATTACTTATGTCTGCTGGTGCCTCAAGCATGAGATCATAAAGAGTTATGCAGCTGAGAAGTATAGCTCTGGCCTGACCTGACCTTTAAAGAAGAGCTTGATCTTTACGTATGGAGTTTTAACCTTTCGTTTTACAGCCTTCAAATGGCGTTCACAGCCCATATCACTCATATGACGTATTTCCAGGTGTTTGTTGCCATGTTTGGAGTTTTTTAACACCTTTTTAATGTGTGCTTGTAGTTCTAATCAAATCCTCATCCAACAAGCAGTGGTTTGTGGTAGGGGTGTGCGATATATATCGTAATTGTTGTTTTTACGATGTGCCATTTGACATTATCGAGTATATTTCAAAAAATAAACAAACCACACCTACAGAGTGCACGCATAAAGTTATATTACGTGATGAAGTCTATTAATGCATTCTGTCACTGCATGATTCAGTCTATTAAAATGCATTTAGAATGATCACATAATTCAAGATATCGAGGCAGAAAATGTATTTATATAATTTACCTATAGTTAATGTCACTTGAAGAAGTGCCTACATCAGCATGACTACAAACGTGATGCTGATTTTATACAACAGTTCAATAAACAATAAGTTAATATCAAAATACTTACTTTTTTTGTGTTTTTTTTTTTTGCTCAATTTCGCCAACAAAAATCATTCCAAACACAGCCATGGCACTGTTTTGCGTATCTTAGCAACATGGCGTAATTTTGTTCCAGTTTAAAACGTGAATGAATCAACAACCGCTTAAATGATTCGGTTCATTTGCAACAACTCGCTTATTAACAGCGACTTACTGACACCTACTGGCTCATATTTTCAGTATCTTTTCACTTTTGAAATAATTTCAAATATAGCTGCATTAATGTGTAAATACGTCTAAATGCCACTTCATATGCAATGTTTGCAAAGATTAATTTTGTTGATACTGATTTAATTTGTTTGTTAACAGCTTGAATGTATTATTATTATAAATTGACTGATTAAATGTAAGAATTTGACTCAAAAGAAGTTGCACACTTTTAGAAAACATAGCTTCATAAAGGTAAAAATGCTCATAAAAGGTAAAAATCTATTTAAATTTATTGGAAAATAATAATTTCTACAACTGCTGTGAACTGACCACACAGAATATGAAGAATATCAAAAAACTTTAGGAGTCAGCACAGTAGTCCTTAAGCACAATAACACACATAGCAAAATATCGTCTAATTATCGTTATCGATAAAATTCCAGAAAATATCGAGATATTATTTTTTGTCAATATCGCACACCCCTAGTTTGTGGCCAGTATTAGCCATTAAAAGTTTGCACAGATCTGCATATCGAAATACTCAACATACTACGATTTGGGACACACTAATTCTAATTTCAAATGCGTTTCAGAATGGATAGTATTTGAATTGAAACGCAGCATAGGAATGTATTAGGTGAGGTGTTTAACTTGAATGCCACTAGCATTCCCACTCCCCCACTTAGCATTGGTCAATAAACACACAGTCCCGCCCCCAAACTCAAGCCATTGGTTGAGCCAAAGTTACCGTGTCAAGCTATCTGGGAAAATGAGAAATGTTTTGGGAGGATTAGCTGCTGAATGTATAGCTGTCTTTAAAAGTATGCGTGTATGTATCAGCCTTTAAATGACGTCCATGTCAACATGTTTCAGGGAGTTTGTGCATGTCTAGTGTGGAGATTACACTCGTGCCGCTGGACCGTTGAGGTTAATCCCTCTTCAGACCTGCTTCCTGCTCACTTTCTCTAATCTAATGGGATTAACTGTCATTTTACATCCAACACTGCAGCAATTACACCCACAGAAAAGAACAAGACTTCACAAGACTCTATTACGCACAAAACGGCTGAATGTTTTTAACAGCACTTCAGTTATTGTGTAAAAATGTCAATGGTCTCTCTGGTTTGTGCTGTGCTCCTTTTACAGATCCCCCAAATCTTTCACACACTCCCTGATTTTCTTTGTCCAGTGAATGCACAATGAGAATCTGCCTGATTAGGTGTCAAATAGGCCTAACTGGCTGGCAGATAAACACTCTAATTTGACTGCATTAATTTGTCGTGAATTAAGATTTTGGATTTGAAAGGTCGGCGGCATGCTGTCGGATAACTGCGGTTGCACTTTATTGCCCTCTAAAGCAGTGGGGTGTTTCTCAATCAGAGTTTACACACAAACAGCTTTCAGTCTTTGCCCTTTAGTCTGTCTTTCACAGTAAAGTCAAGTTTTTATTCATTAGCATTAGTATTTTATTTGTAGGCAAAACGTAGATGGAAAAGAGGACTAACAAGGATCATTTAGCAAGAAATAAACATATAACAATACTATTTAAATACAATGTACATACAAAAATATATGTACTGTTGAAGTTTTTATTTGACTTTAAAGTTTTGTTAATTTAGTAATTAACTTAAAACCTTTTTTTTTTTTGATGTAATGTTTATATTTTATTTAAATGTTTTTTTTTAATAGTTTGTTACCACAAATTTATACCACCAACCTCTTTGTCGTGTACTGTTTGCAGTTTTGTTAACATAAACTATAACGAAAAATGTTTGTTGACAAGCTTTTTTCCCATGACTAAAATGAGACGATGACGAGACGACAATCAGGTCACTAAACGAAAAATGTGACTATATCAATGTGCAAAAAGGCCCATTTAGCAAGAAATAAACATATAACAAAACTATTTAAATACATCAAAAAGCATATGCACTATTACAGTTTTTAGTTTATATTATATTTACTTTTAAGTTTTGTAATTTTACTAATTCAACTTAAAATCCTTTTAAGTTTTTTAAGTTAACATTTCTAATATTTATTTCTATTTTAACAAAAAATGTTCACTGACAAGCTTTTTTCACATTACTAAAACGAGACGTGACGAGACGGCGATAAGATCAGTAAACGATTTGACTTTTTCAACATGCAATATCGTTGACGATGAAAGACGAGACTAAAATTTATTTTATAAAATAAAACCTATACAAAAATCGAGTTATTTTCGTCTGACAAAAAATATTTTAAAACTATTATTGCAGACTGCAGTACATGCCTCTACTTACATAAGCTTTTTTGCAGATATCAAGAGTTCAAATCCGCAAATTAGAGTTTCTCTCATTTTCCTAATGTTAAAAGAATAAATTTTCAATCTGGCAACCACGTGCACGAGTTCGCTCATTATTATCAAAGATGAAGTTTAGCGATCTTCGTGTAAGATGTTTGGCTTAAATAAAAGTGTAATTCAGCCAGTCTGTGTTCTGTTATGAGATGTCGAATATATTTTTTGCAGTTATGTTTGCTGAGTAAATGTACTTACTCAACCACTGTTATTTTAATAGAGAAACATTTTTGCAATCTGAAATTATTGGAATTACTGTTACTATTTTAGTAATGTAGACTGAGAGAGTGCATAAGTCTTTGATATTAATTTATATAATAAATCAGTACACTGGTAACATACTGTAAACCATGTGTATGAGTTCACATTCTGTTGGTTTATGAAATATGAAGTTAACAAATTAGAACTGAATTAAATGGAACAGTTTGTACAACAGTGGTATGATGAACGGTTAGAACAGATTCATTTTGCTCAGATTTAATGCAGGAGTGGCATCATTATTTTTCGGTTCACACAAAGGTCGAAACAGAACTGTCACAAAGTCCTTTTCATTAAACTTAGCTCAAATAATTCACAAATGCATAAAAAATCTACCAGAAGTACTATCCAGGCACCTTTGCCATACTATTTTTAGTGCACTATGAATATATGCAATACAGTACGAATGTGAATTAGGATGCAGCTCTGCTGCTTTCTCCCAGTAGCTTACACTGCAGTCAGCATACTGTACCCGGCGGTGCGGTCATGTTCGCAAGCAGTCGCAGTGATTAAAACACATGGCTGCTTCTCTTTATCACCCCTGCTGCATGTGTAATGCGAGGCTTATGCATATCATCCGAGCGCCGCTCGTGTGATAGAGCCGTTTGCGCTGTCGTCCGGTCGGTCTGTACAGTATTTCTCCATGGTGCGTTGCATCTCCACTGCAGCCTGCTCTACACATTTGCATTTAAATTAAATTCAATCTCCTCTGCTTTTTACCGTCATGCAGTAAGGCAGTGCTGAACCTTACACACTCAGCATCCTCTCTCTCTGTTCATTTCCTCCTGTTTTCTCTGCTTTGTTTGTCAGTTTCTTGCTGCAATGGCATGCAAGTGGGAATATAAATAGCTTTTATTAAGTTCTGCGTATCTGTTTTCAGATAGGTTAAAGACCTACTGATGCATACTTATTTTGATGCAACAAAGTGGTTATATCTAAGTGTGTGAGTTGTTTACTTACTTTTTAAAATCTGTCATCCCATTAACACCATTAAATTGTACATTTAAGTTAAATATGGAATGCACAAGCCGAACATAATCAGTCATATCCAATCATATCGCTTCCTCTCATGTCACTTTTCCCCATTCATTCTCAGTTACCCCCCAACAAACCCACTTCATGCTTTGTTAAAACTCAATGGGCTCAGGGGAGGCAAGAGAGACACAGACTCACACTGTAACTTTACCTGCTGGTGTTGCTGTTAGACAGTGTTTCTTTAGAAAAAACTTGTCATTTATACACTTTTAAAAGTTATATTTTGTAATATTGGCGTTTTTCTCATCCAATATTTTGAGGAGGCACTGCCTCCCTTGCCTCCTCAGAGAAAACGCTCCCCTGATATAGATAGATTGATCGATTCTTGGACAGAATAACCTACAAAGTGGACCAGACTTTATGGCAACAGTCAAAAATGCATAGCCGTGAGTTTGTGTACTTTATGTCTCATGTGAAACCTCCAGGCACATTGAAATCACATTTTGTGTGGTTTAAACTCCCAAACTGGCAAATTATCTCAGGCAGACTGTCTAATTTCAGCGAGCATACATCCCGCTGTAGTCCTAAAGGGTTTTCTGTCCAGTTCCAGCCTCTGTTGCCCCTAACCACCTGTAATCTGGCCAGCATGAGCCTGAGGGAGAGCGGATGCTGGCTGCTTCACATTGGCTTGTTTGTGGCATCTCCAGAGGGTTTAAACAGGGTTAATGAGCCTCTGGTGCACACAATCCTAAACCTCCCTACACAAATCGATTTGAGACATGAGAGGCTTTAAAGAGAAACTGAGGGGATCATTAACCCAAAGCGTCCTGTAAATAGTTCAACCCATGAAGATTGAGATTTTTTAGCCAGTATAAACAGTTGTTTAGGTTGGAAACATTTGTTTTTTCTTTCTAGGACTACTTTCTGTCACTGGCACTGTTTCTGGTATTATACTAGATTGGCAAGGTGTAGTTTTGATACTGTGGGAAGTGAAGGTGTTCCCAGTGGGTAACAGTGTTAAACTAACAGAATCTAAATATATACTGTTCTTTCACATACCTTTATACAGGAATAAGTTAAGGATTTCAGTATGCTGGACTACTTTTTTATAAAAGTATCTTGAAACAATGAGTAAAATTTTAAAATGGTATTTCGCAGGTGTGGAAAAGTTAAGTAAATTAATAAACAAAAATTTAGAATTTATTATAATAAATACAAAATTACAATTAAGTAGATTTTTAATGTTTTTAAACAGTAAGATTTTTAATGTTTTTTAAAGAAGTCTCTTTTGCTCACCAAGCCTGCATTTATTTGATCCAAAGTACAGCCAAAACAGTAACATTTTGAAATATATTAACTATTTAAAATTGCGATTTCAACAGTGATTTCAAAGCTGGATTTTAGCGTCATTACTCCAGTCACATGATCCTTCAGAAATCATTCTAAAATTCTGATTTGTTGCCCATTTTTTATTATAATTATTGTTGAATAGAATTTTTTCAGGTTCCTTGATGAATAGAAAGTTCAGAAGAAAAGCGTTTATCTGAAATAGAAATCTTTTGTAACTTTGTAAATATCTTTATCATCACTTTTGATAGTTTTAAAGCATCCTTGCTAAATAAAAGTATTAATTTCTATGATTTCTTTTTTCCAAAAAAAAAAAAAAATTAGAAATAAATAACATTATACTCACTATTATACTCATCTTTTAATGGTATAGTGTATAATGTTTCAAAAACTTTTTATATCAGATAAATGCTGATCTTTGGATTTTTCTATTCATCAAAGAATCCTGAAAATTGTACTCAACTGTTTTGAATATTTATTATAATAATAATAATAATAATAGTAGTAATTATAATAATAATAAATGTTTATTGAACATTAAATCGGCATATTAGAATAATTTCTGAAGGATCATGTGACACTTAAGACTGGAGTAATGATGCTGATGCTTTGATCACAGCAATAAATTACATTTTAAAATGTATTCAAATAGAAAACAGTTATTTTAAATAGTAAAAATATTTCACAATAATACTGCTTTTGCTGCATTTTTGATCAAATACATCAGGCTTGATTAGAAGAAGAGACGACTTTAAAAAACATTACAAATGTTACTGTCCAAAAACTTTTGACTGGTATTGTATGTATTGTTATTATTAAATATAATAAATATATAATACTTATAGAAGGTCATTTAATGTATATTTTTTCTGAGGTTGTCTGCTCTAAAATATTTAATTGGCTAAATAAATTGCTTGTATTTATGTTTTTTCCTCCCCAATGAATCATTCAAAAACACAAATCAGTCTAAATTAATTTCCTCCAGTCATTTACCAATAAGTAGGGAGATTAGTGTCAAAATTATTGTCAAAAATCCTCATCCACTTGTCATAAGCTGGGAAGGTCATGGAAGAGTCATGAGCGTTCATTAGTGAAGACATGGAAGCCCTGCTCCTTTATCTGCAGGTCATAATCTCAGCATTGGATTGTCAGTTCTGGACAATGTCGTAATTGAAAACCATCCACCCATTGATTCGATTTTGCAGGATAAAATAGTGGTGATCATTATAAATGAACTAGAGAAGATTGTTGCTATAGGGACAGAAACGAGGCGGCCAATGGAAAGCCACCATGTGTGTTGTGACTAAAGCAGCTTTTTAACATTCATTTGATGCCTCTGTGCAACCTGGTTTACAGTAATGGCTCAAATGAGTGACAGAATAGTGTTTATGTATGCTCATTAATTGGGTGGAGTAATTCCCTGTTCGTTGAGGTTGCAGTATTTATATGTGTGTATGTGTGAAAGAAATGGGGCAGACTGAAAGAGGAGAGTTCTTAGAGAAATTATTGATCTTTGTGTGTTCGTGGTCTCTTTCTTTGTGTGTGTTCTTTGTTTCATCAGATTGGATTTTTTAGTGACCATTATTTTACTATTATTACACCCCTGATGCACCTCAAACAGTAAAAAAAAAAAGCTCCTAGTAGTTGCATAAGACACGAACTGAGGATAAAAATGGCAGCATGATTTATTTGCACATGCAGTCTGTGTGGTTTTAGCACCTGAATTACTGAAGGATTTATGGAAAGAATGTTTACACTGAACAAAATATAATTATTGGATTGAAATACAGCACTGCGCTATTTCAGAGCATTAAGTTAAAGAGATAGTTCATCCAAAACTAAAATTCTTTCATTATTTTCTCACCCTCATGTCGTTCCAAACCTGTAAGACCTTCGTTCATCTTTGGAACACAAGTTAAGATATTTTTGATGAAATCCAAGAGCTCTCTGTCCCTGCATAGACAGCAATGCAACTTGAATTGAATTTTACTTGCCTGACCTAACAACTCATTTGGTGTAAACGGCAATTGATAATGGATAATGTATTTACAGTAATAAGATCATGCTATTTTAAAATCACGTCGCCTGTATGTGTGTAAGATCTCTTAGAGAAATCAACACAAATAAACAACTGCACACACTTTATAACACATAGCCTAGTTAAGCAACATGACACTACCAACAGAGTGCAGTTTTCCCTGAAAACCACAATTGTAAATTTTACATTAATTTTCAAAGTTCAAACGAGTGGTTAATATACATTTTAGTACAATATTGTTAGTGTTGAGTGTTTTTGCTCGATTTGGTCAACAAAAATAATTCAAAACAAAGATCACATCAGAACAGTCACGCATCTCTGAGCAACGTACAGCAGTGCTTTGTTACTGAATGATTCAGCGTTTCTGAATGAATCTGAATCAGTCAATGATTCAGTGGTCCATTCATAAAGACGAATGTATCAGCCATCTGGACGAATCTTTTGAAGACATTACTCAATGACTCCTTCATTAAGACAGTCACTTGCTGCCACCTATTGGTGGTTTACTTTCATATTTAAAAGTAGCTTATAGGGATGTGACGAGATCTCGTGCCACATGACGATATCTTACATTAGAGCTGCACAATTAATCTTTAAAAGATTGCGATCTCTGTTCAAACACCTACTCAATCTTATTCCTGAATGACAATGATTCAGTGGTGTCTTACGACTGTTTCACATCGCGCTGCTCAAGCTCCACTGACGCTTACGATGTGAAACAGGTGTTAAAGACATTCAAATCTGCATTCTTGCTGCTGCTGATCCAGAAAGAGCAAAAACAGTCTTTTCAATCTTATAATGATCATTATTTCTGTGTTACAGACATTTAAATAACAGAAATACTGGAATAAAAGTTTATAGTTTGGGTACAAACATGTATTGTCTACAGTAGCATTCAAAACAAAAGTATCTTAACACTTGTATGTATTGTAACGTATCCTCTTGCGCCAGGAGGTGGCGACAACTGCACGTTTAAAAAGTATTTATTATTGAATCATTCATTCAGGAGGTTCCAGTAGTGAAACAAGTCTTTATTAATTGAGACACTGACTTAATTTTTTTAATTTTTGATCGAATGTATACTTTTAAAAGACTTAAGCAATGAACATTGTGTCAGAACCACTAGTAAATTACGGTATTTTGTTTAGATTTCTAATCTTTTTTTCTTCAGAATCGTGAGAGAATTGTGATCTCCAATTTATCCAGAATCAAGCAGCTGCATATAATTCATTCAAATAGAAGTTTAATTTCATAAAGTACAAGTTCATATCAAAATGCACCTATATATTTTTTTTTGCATTTAGTTTTTTCAGTTGAATAAAATACTATTTCCTATCACATTTTATACATTGAGGATTTCTTTGAAAAGGTTAAAAAATCTTGTCTCGTCTCATCTCGTTCTTATGAACCCAGTTTTGTGTCTCATCTCGTCTCTTGCGATAAGTGTCTCGTCACACCCCTAGTAGCTTATCTTTGCATTTTTTCCAACATTTCATGTTTGTATATGGATATAAAAATGGATTTTAAACACTAATCTCATAACATTATTTATACTGTATCAGTTTTGCAATGTAAATGCTTTCATGCTACATTTTAACTTCATTAAACGTGTAAATGCATCTAAATGCCACTTCAGCTGCTTCTGTGGTGGAACGATCAGTTTTGTTAAAACCAGTTTTATTGGAAAAATGCCCTTTAAATAGGCAAAAAAAAAAACCTGGAAGTTAATTTAAATATATTTAGGTACGCAGTAACTTTAGTCATATAAAACATAATTTCCCAACAGCAGTGAAAATGCTGAGTGGCTAGTGATTTTGGAAAACCACTAGCCACAGTGGCTGGTGAACAAAAAAGTTCATGTCGAGCCCTGGACGTCAATAAAATAGTCAACAAAATAAAAATAAAAACTTTAGCGTGTCAGTCTTCAATGCACGTTTATTCATTCATTCATTGTATTTTATTTGTATTTTCAGGTTCTTAAGATTAATTTGATCGGCCACAGGAAAAGAATACTCGCTTCACTTGGAGATCGTCTGCACGAAGACCCTCCACAGAAACCTCCACGGGCCATCTCTCTAAGGGTAAGTACAAATCTTCCTGTTTCTCCAACAAAAACTCCCCCTTACACTATGTCTGCTATGTTTTCAGTCACCTAGCAATGATACATGTAATGTTCATCCTAAATGTCAGCCATAATATATGCTGTATTTTACGTTAGTGTGCATGCATGTGTGCAAGTTCAGTTTTTAAGAACTGAAAATGTCACTTTCTGTGCGATTTGGACTTATCCGATGGCAGTCTTGTGCTCTGAGCCGCTCTAGGGATTTAACTTGATCTTCCAGGCTGGATCAGACAGCTGCTCTCAAACAGCAAGGCCTCCTTAGGCTCTTTTCCAGAAGTCCAATCGATACAAAACCCAGTCCAGAGCAGTAAAAATCAGAGTTCCTTTGGACCACAGCTTATATTCCTGATGAAGAAACAAAGCACACACAAAAAAACCCATAGCTAGACCTCCAGTGAGAATCTCCTTAGAGACTACTATCTGTTAGCATTCCCATTCATCTCAAAGGCAGATGCTCTACTAACCACCCAAAACCTTTTCTCCATCGCCCTCCCGCAGGAGCCCACCGGGAACCACACTCCACCTCAGCTGTCCCCGTCTCTGAATCAGGCCTACCCCAACGCCGGCTCCCTGGACGTCCAGCATCTCATCATGCAGGCTGACGCCAGACGCAGACGCAACGACAACTACTTCGAGGACGTGCCGCGCTCCAAACTCGAGAGACAGATGGCACAAGTCAGTATGGTGAGTTAGTGCACTTGCGTCAAGTGCACTACTCTCCTCTGTCCTCCTGTTTTGGTGTGATCAATTGTGCTTGGTGCACCTTTATGTCCGGATAGTATCTCGATAAATCAGCTTCTTGGTGTGCCTGTATGCGATTGTGAATGTGTCGTGGCTGCGATCTCTCATTGTGAGCTTATCAGTGATGTGTGTGCCTGTGTGCTTTGCAGTGATTGTGAATAGAATGAGTTATTGCACCAAATATAATGACAGAAGGATACAAAAAACCCTTACGCCCTCTTCCTCTTTTACACTTTATCGTTTTTTCCTGCCCTGTGGCTCCATATATCATCGCAGAGGGGGAGAGAGAGACAAAGAAAAAGAGTGAAAGAGGGAGAAAAAGGTTTTAGAACAAATTCAAAAAGCTGAATTGAACGGCTTTACCACTACACTAAAAGACAATTGATGTAGAAACAATTTTAATTTGCTAGTACATTTTACAAAAAAGGACAAAGATACAGCAAGTGACACTGAATTAAACATCAAATTTTGAAGTAGAGAAGTGAAAAACCTTTTTGTTGACATTTGTTAACATTAGTTAATTTTTCTTAACTAACTAATTTTGTCAATGCTGAAATGGACATTAAGATTAATAAATGCTGTAGACGTATTGTTCTTAGTTAATGCTAACTAATAAAGCTTATTGTAAAGTGCTACCAAAAATATATCTTTGTTGTATTTTCAATTATAAAAATCTAGAAAACTATGGGTACATTTACACAACAATATACTAAAAATGTTGATGTTTTTTGTTTGCTTTTTTTTTTAAAAGTTATGCATACAGACGGCAGTTTTTTCAAAATGATACGTTTACACGGATGAAAAAATATATTAAAAATACTGTATTATGTATGCCAGGTCAGTAGTTGGCGATGTCACTTTGTGAAGAAAGGCAAAAACAGTACGATTTTTAATGTTTTTAAAGAAGTCTCTTCTGCTCACCAAGCCTGCATTTATTTGATCCAAAATACAGCAAAAACAGTACAATTTTGAAATATTTTTACTATTTAAAATAACTGTTTTCTATTTGAATATATTTTAAATTGCAATTTATTCCTGTGATTAAAGCTACATTTTCAGCATCATTACTCCAGCCTTCAGTGTCACATGATCCTTCAAAAATCATTAATACTTTTATTTAGCTAGAATGCTTTAAATTGATCAAAAGTGATGATAAATACATTTATAATGTTACATAAGATTTCTATTTTGGATAAATGCAGTTCTTCTGAACTTTCTATTCATCAAAGAAACCTGATTCTACTCAGCTGTTTAAAAAAAAAAAAAAAACAATAAATGATTTAGCAGCAAATCAGCGTATTAGAATGATTTCTGAAGGATCATGTGACTGGAGTAATGATGCTAAAAATTCAGCTTTAAAAACACCGGAATAAATTGCATTTCAAAATATCATAAAATATAAAACAGTTATTTTAAATAGTAAAAATAATCAAAATCTTAGTTTTTGCTGTACTTTGTATCAAATAAATGCAGGCTTGGTGAGCAGAAGAGACTTTAAAAAAAAAAAATTACAATTAAAACTTTTGACTGGTAGTGTATGTATGTGTATGATGTTTTCACAAATTCACAATTTTGTAGTTTACACACAGACAATAACAGTATTTGCGATCGATCGTAACAGTGTACACACTATAATTTACAAAAACATACATTTTGAAACCCTTTTTTCAATGTTTGGATTTTCAGGCCCCAAAAAACACCAGTCATGTAAATGAACGGCCAAAGCGCATAAAAAGTTTTCAGTTTTTAGTTAAAACAGGTATGTAAACATACCCTTAAAGGGATGGTTTACCTAAAAATGTAAATTCTGTAATTAATTACTCACCCTCATGTCATTTTAAACCCGTAAGACCTTTGTTAATCTTCGGAACACAAATTAAGATATTTTTGATGAAATCCGAGAGTCTTCTGACCCTGCATAGACAACAACACAACTGACACATTCAAGGCCCAGAAAGGTAGTAAGGACATTGTTAAAATAGTCCATGTGACATCAGTGGTTCAGCCTTAATTTTATGAAGCTACAAGAATACTTTTTGTACAAAAATAATGACTTTATTCCATGTCATTCAACACCAGTTCCTGTTTCAGCAGTACCAAACGCACGTCGAAGACTGAAATGTTGTTATTTTTGTTGTCTTTGCACACAAAAAGTATTCTTGTAGCTCTCGGATTTCATCAAAAATATCTTAATTTGTGTTCTGAAGATGAACAAAGGTCTTGCGTGTTTGGAACGACATGAGGGTGAGTAATTAATGACAGAATTTTCATTTTTGGATGAACTATCCTTTTAAGTGCTAAAATAGCAGGGAATACTATCTGCTTTTGTTACTATAACCTAAACGCTGGACCTAGATTTAATTACTAACGTTTGTTTTTCCTTTTCAGCAAGGGGAATGGTGCGAGCCAATTACGTTACGGCCTCCGAACGAGGCGACGTCATCTACACCGGTGCAGTACTGGCAGCACCATCCTGAGAAGCTTATATTCCAGTCATGTGACTACGAAGCATATGTAAGTGTGGGTGATAAAAGTACTGAATGTTTCTCAGCATACAAAACACAAGCGTACTAAGAATTTCGATGCGGGTTTGGCCTTGGAGGCCTCCTGTAAGCCATCAGATAGCAAAAGAGAAAGCGAACGTGAAAGCTATCTGCGAGTCCTTTAGTTATTCAGTGGTGAATAATGGTGTTTTAACCTTCAATCAATACAGCTTTTTTCAGCTCTCGCTGGGCCCGAGCATCTCTAGTATTAGCTTACATAAACCCACTCTGTTTCCTAGCAACAGCCATGTAAATTTGATTGGCTTATTCTCCTGTGCCAAAAACACTGATGGAGTTTATGAACAGAATCCATGCGTGTAAGTGTGACGGACCCGCAGAGGCCAAAGGTCAAGAGTTTATTCTCAGTGTTGAGCTGTGAAGGAACAGAGAGAGATCTGTGGATCAATGCTTATCCTACTAGAAATAAAGCATGTTGCAAAATCAATTGATATCACACTTAAACAATGGTGTTTGTGACTCTCATGGCACTTTAAGTCAGTAATGAGAAACTTCCTTGACAAAAACTATTATAGTTTTATTATTAATGTTTTATTACTCAAATACCTTTCTAACGGTCAAATACAAATAAATTATTAAAATAAAAAAATGTAAAATTAAATAAAATATTACAATAAAATAAGATGAGACATTTTTGATAAAAAAATAAAAAGCTTTTATTATTATGGAAACCCATCATTTATAAATAAAAAAGGTCTATTTTTGCTCAATACAAAATAAATATAATAAAAAATATTGTTGTTTAAAATAGTAATGATACATTTATAAAATAGTATTAAATGTTTCATTTCTAAATCAATATATAGAGAGATTTTATGTTATAATAAAATAATGTTATAATTGTTATTATTAATAATAATGACATAATAATAATAATAATAATAATAATAGTTGTATAATATTATGTCCATTTTGATATAAATTATAAACTAGCTTTAGTGAAAACGCTTAATTATATAGAAAAAAATATGTCTAGTTTTTTAAATACATAATAAATATAATTAAAATGTTGTTTAAAATAGCAGTAATATATTTATATAATAGTATTAAAATATCAAATTTATGAATTAATAAATAGAGATATTTTATTTTTAGAATACATTTTACAATAGTTGTTACTGTTGATGATGATGATAATAATAATAATAATGATAATAATAACAACAACAGTAGTAATAATAATAGAAATAATAATAATAATAATAATAATGTTCAATATTAATAGCAATATTAAACAATACTATTGAAATACACGTATATAATAACAATAATAATAATAATAATAATAAAAGGTATATGATCGTATGGAATTTTTTAAAGATTAATTTTAAATTTTACATGAATTATAGTCAAAACACAATTTATTTAGAAAATATATATATAGTAATAGTAATAATATATTTATATAATAGTACTAAATATCTTATTTAGAAATTAATATACAGAGGTTTTATTTTTATAATAAATAATTAATAATAATAATAATAATAATAATAATTTTATGTATTAGTAATAATATTAAAATATTAAAAAAAATACAATTTAGAATATCTATACTTATAAGTATTAATATTATATATAATAATAATACTTGTATATAATAATATAATAATAATACTTTATATATATATATATATATATATATATATATATATACTAATAATAATACTTTCTGACCCATTATAGACAACAACACAACTGACATGTTTAATGTTTGTGACTCTCATGGCACTTTAAGTCAGTAATGACACACTTCCTTATATAGTTTTATTATTGATGTTTTATTACTTGAATACCTTTCTACCTGTCAAATATACATAAATAATTCAAATTAAAAAAATTAATTAAAAAATTTAGTTTAGGATCTCATATAGGTGTGATTATTTGTCTAGAGTGGATTTGGAAATGATGTGCATGCTATTTTATGATTGAAAACGTGACAGTAGCATCGACCTGCCTTGGTAATCAACATTTCGGTCTCATCTAGATGTAAGATGGTTGGGTTTTACACTCAGTGCTTTACAAAACACTGTCACGCATCCTGATGGTAGATGCCAGATTGCTTTCATATGAAACACAGCCCGCTGGCTCTCAAGGTTGTCCTTGTCCGATACCCAGCAGTGCAGCGTAACACTTCACCAGATAACCACAGCGCTAACCAAGCTCTTTCCGACCGATCTCATCCTACACACTTCATTGTACACGACTGCATATTCAAATTTATTTATTATTAGGATAAACCCCTTGAGATGTACCATCTCATTTTCATATCCATTCAGTTATTGATGCAGCTGACAGTTGTACTCAGAGTGACGGACAATCTGTGCACAACTACTGTTGGAAAAGAAACACCTCAAAATCAGGATTTTGTTGCTGTTTTTAAATGAAACAGACATACTGTTATTTGGCGTAAATCTCCAGCCACCCAAATCGTGTTTTTAAAAGCAAGGGAATACTGAGGTTGACTTGTCAGGACCATACTTTAACATTTGACTGCACACACTTACCATTGTTACTTGTTTTACATACAAATAGGTTAGCCAATGATAAAAGAGCACATTTACCCTGTGTACATACATGTAAGTTTGTCTAAAACTAAACAGTTAAAATTTTGATATAAAATTTGGATTAGTACTATACTACTACTAATAATAGTTGTATAATATTATGTAAATTTTTGATAAATTATAAAACTAGCTTTAGATATATATTTTTTAAATATTAATAATACGTTTATAAAATAGTATTAAATATCTAATTTCTGAATTAATATATAGAGAGATTTTATTTTATAATAAAATAATATTACAATTATTATTATTAATAATAATGACAACAACAACAACAACAGCAACAACAATAATAATAGTAATAATTAATAATTATATAATATTATGTAATTTTTTACATAAATTATAAACTAGCTTTAGTGAAAACCTAGCTTTAGTCTAGTTTTTTTTAAATACATAATAAATATAATGTTTAAAATAATAGTAATATATTTATATAATAGTATTAAAATATCTAATTTATGAATTAATAAATAGATATATTTTATTTTTAGAATAAATATTACAAGAATTTAAATATATATATATATATATATATATATATATAATATAATATAATATAATAAATTTATTGTTTAAAATAGTAATAATACATTTATATAATAGTATTAACACATCTAATTTATAAACTAATATAAAAAGGTTTTATAATAATAATTTTATTTTTATAATTACTATTATTATTATTATTTATTAATATACTAATACTAATACTAATAATAATAATAATTATTATTATTATTAATTGTATATATTAGTAATACTATTAAAGTCATTTTAAAAGTAGAAAAAAATACAAGTTAAAACATATAATAAAAACAATAATAATGTTCAATATTAATATTAAAATAATATCAAAAAGTAGGAAACAATATTTACAATGCAGCTATATAATAATAATAATAATAATAATAATAATAATAAAGTTGTATAGTAGTATGTCAATTTTTATATAAATTATAGTGAAAACCCATAATTTAATATTTATTTGAGAAAAAAGATATACATGTGTATTTGTTTTATTTAATGAATAATAAATATAATAAAAAGATTGTTGTTTAAAATAGTAAAAATACATTTACATAGTAGTATTAAAATATATAATTTTTTTATTAATATATAGAGGTTTTATTTTTATAATAAAATAATATTTCGATGATGATAATAATAATAATAACACATTTTCAGTATTAATAATAATATTAAAATAATATTAAAAAGTAGGAAAAATACTATTAAAATAATTGCAAAAAAGTCATATAATAATAATAAAGTTGTATAATAGTATCTCAATAATAATTTTCAATTTATAATAATACAAATGTATTAAAATTGTATTAAAAAGTAGGACATTTAAAATGTGTGTACAACTATACTTGTATATATAATTCTACATTTTATCTACTTTTTAAATGAAAGAGTTAAATGAATGTGTTTGTCATTTTCTGCTTGTGTATGTTTGTTCTGCAGTATCTGGGTTCTATATTGGTGAAGGAGTTGCGTGGTACAGAGTCCACGCACGATGCCTGCGCAAAAATGAGGGTAAGAGTTGTGTCACCATGACAACCACTAAACGATCCGTCTAGTCATGCTCCCGCTGCCCTCAGGTCACTATGACACAGTCATTGAGAAAACAGGAAATTTCTCTGTTCTTAAAGGACTACGTGAGAACACAGTGTACTAGGGATTAACATGCACGCAAGGCAGTATGAAGAAAATACTATTATAGCCAATTATGACTCTTCTTATAATCATATAAATAACCTACTTCCCACAGCGTATGAACACACTGACCTCGCTTTACCTCGAAATACCTTCTCTGTCTCAACGGCCCCCGGCCCTCCCGTTCTCGGGAGATTATTTAACACGGCAGGACAGTTCGCCCGCTCTGTTTTTGTATGCATGTAAAACACCATCTGTTCTCCATCTTTCTCCTTTCTGCCCATTTCGAGAGTTTGAAACCTGCCGGCCCTTGCTTCTTCACAAACACATTAATACATTCAGAGGGTGTAAATTTAGGTCCTCAGTCTCACGCCTTTTGTTTTAAGCCGAATATTTTGACAGGTACAGAACAGTAGAGAGCCGCCGATGCACAGGAAATCACTGACAGAGAGAGAGCGAGGGGGGAAATGAGGTCCAGATGAATATATTTTCCACTCTGACAACTGATATGACAGCGTAGGAAGAAATGAAAATGAATTCTGATTCTCTGCAGTTCATCATCGTCCTCGGCCGCATGTGATTTATGCCCCTGCAGTCTGAGGTGGTCTTCCAACCTGGCCTGGTTTACTGCTTTTAGAGAGAACGAAGCTTAAACCACCTTGCACTTTCAAACCCAACAAGGCCACATTTTAAACAGCGCACAATGTTATTTCGGCCCTTTTTTGTTTGTCTCATGAGACGGCACACTATCTGGGTTATTGCAGGGGACTGAATGACATTACGTGTTAATAATTTAACGTGTGTTTGAGTTTGTATTAAGCAGATCTCAGTCAGTGTGTGATGGGGCCTCATGAATGTTAATGTCGGAGACTGTAAGACTGTCTGCTGATCTCTTCTCCTCTCATCCTCTCTCTAAGAAGTCTACAGAACAGATGAAGAAGATCCCCACCATAGTACTGTCTGTCTCCTATAAGGGCGTCAAGTTTATTGATGCTACTAACAAGGTAATCACCAATTTAAGTCTCAGTTTACACATAGACTACAATCATAGCTTTAATTTCCTTTAATAAGATAAAAATGTGTTAAATATGCAGCTGAATTAATTTATCACAATAAATTGCATGTCAAGATGAAGATCATTACATTGTTCTGACAAAGCATTGAAAAGATATTACAAAAAATCCTGATTCAGTTTGGCCAGCCACAAATGCTTTTTGTTCCTCAGACATTTTTTGCACTCTTCTCCTTGATTTGTTACAACTTTTGGCAGTCTGTAGTACTCCAAATGTTTTTCTTGGTCTGACCGATTAGTACAGACCAAAACATGACAATAATTCTAATTACAGTCCATGTTAGAAAAGTACAATTGAAAAATATTGATAAATAATCATTAACTGATTCATTTTTATTTCTCTCTCTGTTGTTTAGAACATTATAGCCGAGCATGAGATCAGGAATATCTCGTGTGCCGCGCAGGATCCTGAAGATCTGTCCACGTTTGCGTACATCACCAAGGATCTGAAATCCAGCCATCATTACTGCCATGTGTTTACAGCTTTTGATGTGGTGAGTAACAGAGAATAAATAAAATCACTCATGAACTTCCTGATAAAGCATATAAGCATAACATAAGACATTCATAAAAGCTGTTACAAATGCGCAGAGGACATGCAAGTGTTGCAAAGTGTGTCTGAAGAGTACCATATTTTAAAAATAAATATGAAACAGTTATTCAAATATTAGTGAATATTCACATTTTCTTGATTAAATGAACAATGCTTACACAGTCAGAAAAAGAGAAAAAAATGTATTTAATATTTTTACATTAACAGTGTAATCTTCTGTTTATTATGAATCTCATCGTGTTTTTAGGCATTTTACGTTTATTTCAAAATAATAACTCAAGGCAGTAAAAAATTTAAACAATATGTTTTATTTTTGAACTTTTGTTTAGCTATTCTTTTTGATAGTTAACTATTTTTGAAGTGTTCGGATCATCAGTCTTCAAAATTTACAGAGTTTTGATCACAGACATGGAGATTTACACTTAATTTTCACCAAGGTGATTACTCACTAAAAACCAAAAATCTCACAAAAATCATGTTTTTTTATGCAATTTTGTGTCTTTTGACGTAACAAAGTGGTTATATTTAAGTGTGTGAGTTTACTTACTTTATTAAACTAGTCTTCCCATTAATGCCATTATATTGTTCATTCAGACTGATTTGCAAACGTGGATAGCGCACAAACACAAGAGACAGGATTATTCACATGAACCAATCACTGCCGATTATAACTATTCATAAACAAATCATATCGTGATGGAGGCATTGCCTCCCTTTCATGTGATTTCCCCCATTTATTCTCAGTTACCCCCCACCAAACCCACCGCACACTTTAGGAGGTCTGTTAAAACTCAGTGGGCTCAGGGGAGGCAAGAGAGATGCAGACTCCCCCTGTAACTTTACCTGCTGGTGTTGCTGTTGGACACTGTTTCTTTAGCAAAACGAGTATTTATACACTTTTTAATGTTATATTTTATAACATTGGTGTTTTTCTCATCCAATATATTGAGGAGGCACTGCCTCCCTTGTCTCCTCGGAGGAAACGCCCCTGATAAACAGCTGAGGTCAAAAGTTTACACCCCCTTTCAAAATCCCCCTGCAATATGTTAATTACAAAATGCATGTTATTGTTTATTTAGTACTGACCTGAATAAGATATTTCACATAAAAGATATTTACATATTTATAAGGACAACTTAGGGGCTCATATGCAACTATTACAGCAGGTTCAAACGCTTGATGCTCCAGAAGGAAAAACCATGCACTAAGAGCCGTGGGGTGAAAGCTTTTGAATAGAATGTGTACATGTTTCCTGTTTAGCCTAAAAATCATATTTATTATTTTAGTACTGCCATTGAGAGGGTACAGAAGTTTCACAGAAGACAAATTAAGTTAAATTTACCCTGAACTTCACATTCAAAAACTTTTCATCCCCCGGCTCTTAATGCATGGTTTTTCCTTCTGGAGCATCAGTAAGCATTTGAACCTAATGTAATAGTAATATGAGCCCCTCAGTGTGAAAAGATGGATCTCAAAATCAGGCAGTCGTTGTTAGAGTGAGTTCAAATACACAAAAATGCTGGAAAACCAAATAATTTGTGTGACCTGAAGGATGTTTCTGAAGAACAGCAGAACAAACAAACAAAAAAACAGCAAAAAAAAACACACAGCTGTGGATTTTTCAGCTAACAACACAGTATTAAGAATCAGTTAGTGTCTTAAGTATAGTTGGTGTCTTAGGTATAGTTATGTTTTGAACTATTTTCTGTGATGAGATTATAAAAAGTATGTGTGAGATCAGTTGAGATGTTAGACATGTCACATTTGAGCATCTGTACAGTCATTTTAGGTACAATCTACACATTTTTCTATGCTTGATGTCTTCTGTGTTACCGTCTATCACAGTAACACCACAGAGCTGTCTCTGCGTCAGCTAGTCACAACACATGAATAATTGATAATATGCTTAAAGCATGTTTTTAATCATTTAAAAATCACTAAGCTCTGAAATTATGGAAGAAAAACTGTAAAATGCTGCCAAACGTAGTAGCACTAAATTGAACTCAAATCTTGAAGGCTTTACCGTCATTTTCTCAACTGATTTGTAACAGCGTAGATCTCCCACAAGTGTGAATTGTAAGTTGATTTTTGAAAGCGCGTCTCTGATCATCTCTGTGTTTGTGTGTGTTTTCATACAGAATCTGGCCTATGAGATTATCCTGACGTTGGGCCAGGCGTTTGAGGTGGCATATCAGTTGGCCCTCCAGGCCAGAAAGAGCGGCCACGGGTCATCCACTCTGCCCGAGAGCTTTGACAGCAAACCCTCCAAACCTGTCCCTAAACCTCGCGTCAACATACGCAAGTCTGTGAGTGACTTTGCCCTTTTAGCACTAACACACACACACACACACACACACACACACACACTGACTTGAGCCTTTAACCTCATCCATCTGCACATATGTGTGCCTGCACTAGTACCTGCACACCTCGAATTCGTATATTTGTGTGCTGAAGCTGAGTAATGCATCATGGGAAAGACAGTTTCTAGTTTGAGCTGCTACAATGTGTGACCGGAATGTAATTTTGATTTGGTGTATTGATTTAAATCTGATATTGATATGTGGTGTGTCAACAGTGAAATCATTCACATATGCTGCTTAATGTTTTTATGGAAACCTTGATACTTTTCAAAAGAAATTCAAAAGAACAGCATTCATGTTGCCAAAACATTCTTTTTCATTTAGTTTAACATTATTAACATCCATTTAGTTTCACTATAACAACTAAAACTGAAATTTAAATAAAATTAATAAAAATTGAGGTCAAAAGTTTACATACACCTTGCAGAATCTGCAAAATGTTATCATACAAAATGCATGTTATTTTTTTTTTAGTAGTGATCTGAATAAGATATTTCACATAAAATATGTTTACATATAGTTAACAAGAGAAAATAATTTATTTATAATTTATAATAATTTATAAAAATTATCCAGTTAAAAAGTTTACATACACTTGATTCTTAATACTGTGTTGTTACCGGAATGATCCACATCTGTTTTTATTGTTTTGTTTTGGGGTTTTTTAGCGATAGTTTTTCGTGAGTCTCTTTTTTGTTCTGAACAGTTAAACTGCCCACTGTTCTTGACAAATTCTTTCGTTTTTTTTTTTTTTTAGCATTTTTGTGCATTTGAACCCTTTTCATCAATGACTGTATGATTTTAAGATGTGTCTTTTCACACTATATGCAACTATTACAGAAGGTGTAAACGCTCACTGTTGCTTCAGAAGGAAAAACGATGCATTAAAAGCAAGGGGTGTAAACTTTTGAACAGAATGAAGATTTGTAAATTTTTCATATTTTACCTAAGTATCACATTTTTTCATTTAGTGTTGCCCTTAGTTAGAAGCTACAAAAGCTTCCCAGAAGACAAAATGAGTTAAAATTTCCCTGATCTTTAAATTCAAAAAGTTTTCACCCCCAAACTCTTAATGCATCAGTGAGCATTTGAACCTTCTGTAATAGTTGCATATGAGTCCCTCAGTTGTACTCAGTGTGAAAAGATGAATCTCAAAAAAAAACAAAAAAAAAACAGCTGTGGATCATTCAGGTAACAACACAATATTAAGAATTATGTGAATGTAAACTTTGGAACGGGTTAATTTTTATAAATTCAACTATTATTTTCTCTTTTGGATTATATGTAAACATCTTTTATGTGAAATATCTTATTCAGGTCAGTACTCAATAAAAAATAACATGCATTTTGTATGATCCCTCTTATTTTAGTAAAATATTTAACATTTAGCAGATTCTCAAAGGTGTATATAAACTTTTGAACTCAACTGTATTAATTAAAAGCAGCACAGAAGAACATTAAGTTTTAAGCCATTTATTGGTTTCAACATTTGCGCAATCATCTTTTTAGGGGCGTGCTTCAATATTTAAAACCAATACTAAGAAATGTGTTCAGCAGTATTCAAAGAGATCTACTTTCCCTCAGCGAAAGTTTGTTTGTACGCACACCAGCGTGTCGCAGCCTTTCCTGTGGGACGAAGAGGTGAGTGTTTGATCTGTAAACGGCACACTCCATCTCCTCTCCCTTCAGTGCTTTTAAGGATGAAAGAGATTGATGAAGGCCGTTTGCACGGAGCTCCAGCAAGTCGCTTCCTCCAGGGCAGCCTTCCTCTCCATCTGCCCTCGTCCCAGTGCCCCAAGAGCGGGCACAGTGCCTCCCTTCTCCCCCCCACCGCCACCAACAGGGATATTACCACTCTCTGGAAGAGGCCCAGAATCATAAAAATAAAAGACACCCTGCCTGTTGGAGTTGGATTACGTGCAAAATAGAAACGACCGATGCCTTGTTGAAAATAAACAGTTGCATTATTGAGTCAAGCTTGCTGAAATGACCCTCTTTTTATGAGACACTTCACTGTCTGTTTTAAAGGCCACATTAAATGCACATCTAGGTTATTAGAGTACATCTCTATACATATACTGGGCCAATATGCCACTTTATATGGAAGCGTGGTGTAGCAGACCCGTGCGTGCAGCAAGAGATGTGACTGAAATGGGATTAGTAGGGTCAAATCCGGCTCACAACATTTTCCAATCATGTTCTCAGTCTCTTGCACCATGTAGTCCTATTAGAATTTTGAATAAGTGTTGTACTGTACAAAGTTTTTATGCAGCAAACAAAATTCTGTAACAAATTACCTACCATGTTTTGTCTAAATCAGGGATCCTCTGAGAAATCGCGTCCCGGATAAGAATATAAAGAAAATCTGCGATTGCGGTATATGATTTTTTTTCTCAACACTTTAGTTTTTTATTTTGGCTCTTACAGAAAAATCGCTCACATCACAACCCATGACCTTCCATAACGCCCACATCCGGATTATATACACTCTGAGTTTAGTAACAACTACAAAGATCCCAATCCCGTTTGAATTGGTACAGGAAATAACAGGCATCCTGTGTTCATAATTATTACTCAAAAGGCTTTTGAAAAACTAATCCCATCTGAATAGTGCTTATGTGACAATTTACGTAAGAATGGATTTCTGAATGATTTACACACATTTGTTCTGCTCGTTTTTTGTGAATAAGGTCTATTGTTGGTCTGAGTGTGTGTGTGTGTGCATTCTGTTACCCTGAACACGAACAGCATCCTCTGTGGCTGTGTGATGTACTCGGATATTGATTTTCCCTTATGTAGGAGAAATTGTTCATTATGTTGAGGTACCTCCTCTCCATATGGACACGATACGCTGTTTGCTCCATTAGAACGGATTCCTTCTCTCTTTTCTTCACCCTGTTCTGTTCATTTCCATGTGTCCACTCCTGCGTTTGAATGCATATGGGTGATTCTTCAAATAAGGACTTTTATTCTAATCTAAATAAATAAATATATACATATAGAGAGAGAGTTCCCATGGCTTACTGTGACATGAAAACAGCTTTTAATAATTTTGAACACCTTTAACAAGCTAAAGGAAAAGTAAGTAAAGAAATACAACATCTAAAAGAAATAAAAGCTGTTTTAATCCATCATAATTAAAGATAAAGTCCTCTAATTCAAGAACCACCCATATACGTGTGTTTGTTAACCTTCCCAAGCTTTGACCTCTGTGACCTCTTTGTTCCGCCTCTAGGTCATGTCCCCCTCTAGCCGCTGGTCCCTGGGGCATATTTTCACCCCGCACCGGCCTCCTCTTCATCCTTCTCCTCTTCCTCCTACCTCACGACTCCTCCATCATCCACACCACGTTCAATTTCAGGTCTTCTATTGTTTTCCTTTCCTTCCTTTCTTTTTCCCCTTTTTTCTTTTGATCTTTAGGGCTGTCACTTAAAATTGTGAATATGCATTTTATTTATTATTTAATTATTTAGTTTATTATTTACACTACTTTAGTATTTACAATTGACAGTCCTAATGTTTCTGTTTGTCATTTTTCGTGGTCTTTTTTGTTTCACGCTTAATTTTTAACTCTTTCCCTGCCAAACGTGAAATTTTTTTGTTATTTATGAGACACTCTGTTTCCCTGCCAAATACAGAATTTTCCTTCATTTATGAGACACCGTTTCTCACTAAACGTGAAATTTTCCGTTATTTATGAGACGTTTCTTCGCCGAACACAGGGTTTTTCTTTATTTATTAAACACCGTTTCCCCGCCAAACGCGGAAATTTGTGTTATTTATGAGACAACGCTTCCCTGCCAAACATGGAATTTTCCTGTAATTATGAGACACTGCTTCCCCGCCAAACTCGGAATTTTCCAAAAATAAGAATTTTCCATTATTTATGAGACACCGCTTCTCCGCCAAACGTGGATTTTTCTAGTAATAATGAGACACCATTTCCCCACCAAACATGGAATTTTCTGGTAATTATGAGACACCAATTGTGGAATTTTCCGCTATTTATGAGACACATTGTTTCCTTGCCAAACGCAGAATTTTCCTTTATTTATGAGACACAGTTTCTCGCCAAACGCAGAAGTTTCTGTTTCCCCACCAACGCTGAATTTTGTATTACTTATGAGACACCTTTTCCCTGCCAAATATGGAATTGTCCGGAAATTATGAGACGTTTTCTGTTGTTTATGAGACACCGTTTCCCCACCAAACACATAATTTTCCATGATTTATGAGACATCGTTTCCCTGCCAAACGCGGAATTTTCCTTCATTTATGAGACACGTTTCCCCACCAAACACAGAATTTTCTGTTATTTATGAGACACCGTTTCCCCGCCAAATGTGGAATTTTCGGTTTTAATAAGACGACAACAGGCGAGAAAAATGCAGAAACGAGAAATGTAGCTTTTTTATGACAAGTACCTACATCCAAGTGTTAATAAAAATTATAGTAATAATAATGCATGATCAGGTATTCATACAACAAAAAAATTCTGGTTGCCATGAAATTTTTGTGAAAATTATCAAAAATGCTGTAAGTGGCTGGCAACATTTTTCAAAAGTTTTGGTGGGAAAAGAGTTAATAGAAAAAAATCCCTAATGAATCAATTAAATGAAGTTACAGAAAATAATTTCAACTAAAAAAACTATTTTCTGTGGCAGTTGAGATTTTCTGTAACCCAGAATATTCCTTTAACTGATTTCATTTCATCACTTAACTTTGTTTTGTTCGTTCATCTCTTTTTCATCTGAATCCCCCTTTCCTGATGTCCTGTGGTGGTCTGTCTGTCCAGAACATGAGCTGACTAAACACGGATAGAAATATTTCAAGATTTGTTATCCAAGACACCAACTCACTGTTCCCTGAGCTGTGCTATCAAACCATTAAGCTCCTTTTCAGGTCGATGCCTCATATTAGAGATTTATTGCGTAAGATTAGCGTCTGTTTCTTTTTTTAAAGCATTTGAATATGGAGAAGAATGAAGTTGGTGTGGGGGTGTGTGTGTGTGTTTGAGAGCAGTAAGAGGTAGCCATGCAGAGCAAGGATTATGTTATTTAATATTCATACATCTGCATATGGAAAAACCTGATAAAGAACTCAAGACAAGCCAACTGCAGACGTAAAGGACTGTGCATTTGCGAGCGTGAGCTCGTTCATGTAGAGATTCACATTTCCGAGCCATGTATAGCTCAGCTTTATGTAGAGCAAGGCTGAGCTGCCGTGGCAACAAGGAACAGTGTTTTGATTGGTTGATAAAGATGTACTAGTCGTAGGGTAGTTTTGACCACAGCAGATCTGTAAGATGGATATTATATCACTGATGCTTAATATAACAGATGAATTTAACATTACCAGTTTAAAAATAAGAATTATGTAATGTGGAGTTAATTCACTGTTTTTGTGTTGGTGTGACAGTCTGATTCTCATGTGGTTAACCAATCTCCTTACACTCCTCTCTCTCTTTCTCTCTGACTTGAGAGGCGGTCACACTAGACTTAAGCATGTAAATTTTTTCTGATTCCATATATGAGTTCATTTTGGACGTATGATCAGAATATGAATATGTTACATACCAGGGATTCTGTTTTTTAAAAATAAGTAAATTGTTACCAGCTGTGTTATGTCTGTTGGCACTTTGTCAATTAATACTACTACTACTACTACTAATAATAATAATAATAAATAAATCATATATATTATTTTGATTGGTATATTATTTTTTTGCTTATTATTATTTGTTGTTCTTCTTATTTTTTAGCATTTCTTAATGTAGATTTATGATCATTTCTACGCTTTTAACATTTGAACTAGTGCTATCAAGTAATCACACTTTTTTCTGAAATTAATCACGATCCCATCTAACATTTTTAAATAAAAGTTTTTAAATATACTTTTATATTCCAATAATTTCACATTCAATCTTTAAATTAATGTAGAAACAACATAGAGACATTATTTGGTAAATATTTTTATGACTGAAGGTATCACTGATACCAATATTAGTAATGTCTCTAGGAAGTTCTTTTTTTCCTAATATTTAACCATTGACTATAGCCATTCAACATTACATTATAATTGAGCACTATCTATTTTAACATTTATTACTACTTTTAATTTTGAAGTGAACTTAAAACAATGTTCACATAAAACCATTATAATAATGTCATATTTAAAGGATTAGTTCACTTCCAGAACAAAAATGTACAGATAATGTACTCACCCCATTGTCATCCAATATGTTCATGTCTTTCTTTCTTCAGTAGTAAAAGAAATTATGTTTTTTAAGGAAAACATTTCAGGAATTTCCTCCATATAGTGGACTTCAACTGTGCCCACAAGTTTGAACTTCCAAAATGCAGCTTCAAAGGGCTCTGAACGATAGGATCCTTTTATCTAGCCCAACAATTGGTCATTTTCCTAAATAAATGAATATTTACACACTTTTTAACTACAAATGCTCGTCTTGTCTAGCTCTGCGATACGCATGCATACAGTTAGGGTATGTCGAAAAACTCCCGTCTCATTTTCTCCTCCAACTTTAAAATCGCCCTACATCGCTGCAAAAGTACCGACCAAGTATTTACAAAGTAAACATGCAATGAAGATCAAAAAAAAAAGAAGAAACAGTGATGTAGGATGATTTTGAAGTTGGAGGAGAACATAAGATGGGAGTTTCTCAACATACCCTAACTGTCTTGAACCAGAGTACACATACGCATCGCAGAGCTAGACAAGACAAGCATTTGTGGCTAAAAAGTGTATAAATAGTAAAAGATAAGACCTTTTCTTCCTTGGCTGGGATCGTTTAGAGCCCTTTGAAGCTGCATTTATATTGCATTTTGTTCATTTTTGTTCTGGAAGTAAACTAATCCTTTAACTGTGCCTTAGGAAGCAGGAAATATACAGAAATTTAATACATTTCTCGAACACTAAATACTAAATTAAATATAGATGAATCCTTAAAGCACAGCTCTTTTTTCTTTTCTTCTTTGATTAATAGAGATCACAGCAGCTAGGTTATTAGCTTTTTTGGCTGCTATTACTTTAGGAGCTACCACTGCTGAATGTGACACGGATCTGACACGCATGCTTGTAGTTTCTTTTGAGCTTTAATATGAAATAATACAGGCTACAGCGTGTGCCGCCATATTTGTGCATAGCATGAGCTATGAGCACAATAGAAATAATAATAGAAAAAAGAGACAAAAGCAGCGTTGTGAGTGGGGTGGCCAACACTAGCCTCGCCACTACAGTATTAACCCGAATATTAGGCGACCCTGGTTATAAGACTTTTTCAAGATGTACCTTTTGAAAACCAAATATTGCTTTTTTTTGTTGTTGGTTTTTTTTTTTTAATTATGGTAAATACTGGTAAAATGCACCAACAATCACATTAAAAAATATACACTTTTTGATATACCATAAAAATAACAGGTAACTATCTAAATTATATAACAATTGGGCTATCCATTTCATAGTAGCCTACCAACATTTCATTAACAGTAGAAGTTTAATCTTATTGTAGTCTTCAAATCTGGGCACTGTCTTACGTTTTAAAATCATTTGAGAAAATTTGAAAGTTTTTGTCAAGACTCATACTGCTGTAAGCTTTTCTTTTTCTTTTGTTTTCAGTCACATTGTTCAAACATTACGACAAACATCACATTATGTATTTCTTGGCACACTCATTTTACGCGGATTTGGCGCCACCTATAGTTGTGGGTGTATTATTGACATGTCAAAGTCTAGACCCTGAATATAAGGCGGACATTTTTTCAGATGTATTTCCAAGAAAAAAACCTTGTCTTATATTCGGGTCAATACGGTATGTTAAATATTTCTAAAGCGGTTTAACTGCAAAACATTTTGACAGCACTAGAATAAACATTAACCATCAACCTAAAAATGTACTGTTCTTTAACTGATGGTAACTAACTGATGGTATGTTATCAAGCGCTACCATGATAATATTCGTTGTGAAACTTGGATAATCAAATGATTCTTAGCCAGGAAGCAAGATCTAGCGTGACCGCCTTTAACCCCCTAAATTACCAGCGCATCCTGACCCACTCTCCTCTGTCTTTTTCCCCTGTGTTCATCCCAGATGGAGCAGCCCTCAATGGATCAAAAGGGCCACGCCAACGTCCCCTGGATAGTCGAGCCAGGACAGGAAGCCAAAAGAGGAGCCAACACCAAGTATGAGACCACTATTTTCTAATATACACCCAAAATACTGTCCACTCCTGTGTGTGTGCCTTACAGAGAGCGCCCTCTAGAGGCCCCCCACGGAGCCACGGGCCCAGTGACCTGTGACAAGCCCGCGTCTCTCCGCCCGGCCAAGCCCGCCCGTTTACCGTGGCTTCTGCATGATGACGCTGCCGCTGTCTTTTCTCTCCTTCGATCTTTTGCCCCTCTCTTTCTTTCTCTCTCTCTCTCTATCTCTTGATCTCACTCGCCCCCCCACCCCCACCTCTCTGGCCGCAGCACGATACGGGAAGGTCCCGCTACCGGCCACGCTGCCGATCCTCCTCCAAAACACACAAAAAAAGTGTTGCAAGCGGTTGTTTTTCATTCAGTTTTTCCCCCTCTCCTCTTTTGATTTGTCCTCCCCTCCGTTCCTCGCTATTCTTTCCTCGGCTTCTCCGGGAAGCGCCTCTCCAGCCTTTCCCCACCGCCCCCCTCGACTGCTTGAATGACAACTTAAAACCGTAATGCTGCTACAAGCCTTATAAACACACATGTTGTTTTTTAGAGTCGGGATTTGCTTTCTTTCTTTCTTTCTGACTAGACAGCGTAGGGTTAGCAAGGCGAGAGGGATTTTTGCGAGGCGGGGCATCCGAAACGGCTGGCATAGAAGCGGAGATTGGACTTCACACGAAGGACATTTTGCTTGTGTTGATTCTTTCGTCTCGTAGCGAAGTTTTAATTTTCAGTACCAGAAAAAAAAATAAGTCTGCTGTAATTTAAATTCCCTTATTCGGGGGAGATTTTTTTTGTTGTTGTTTTTTTCTTAAACAGCACACAAGCTTGTTGTAGTCAGTCGAAGCATAAAGCTAATTTGTGGACGCAGAAGTTTGTTCAGATAGCATTTAACGAAGGCTTGCTTTACCACGAGACACAACCGCCAAAAATTGTCTCTCGAATCGCGCGTATTCCTTCCTTTCCGCAATTTTTTTCTGTCGTATTTTCTTTCTTTCCCTTTTTTTGCTTTTGCCTGTGAACGAAAACCCGAGCCAGTCCTGAGACATGCAGTGTAGTTGATGGAAAGCATGCAGTCCGTGTGAACTGGAGAAGGGGGGGCTTTTTTTTTGATGGACACTTTGGATAAGTGATGTGATTTCATTCACAGGGCAATGGCGGACGCCCATGTCTATTACAGTGGAATTCAGAGAATGTAGCCTGCCCCTAACATGGACCCTCACTCTCACACGCATTGCAAAAACGGACCGCAAATACGGAACCTAAAAGCGTCACCGGAGCTCGTATCGCACTTGTAAGGATTCGCACGAGGACTTTTTCGTCTGGGACTTGCCGTACGCGTACAAGGACCGCCGACGTGGACCCGTGGCCTTTTAACGAAACACTCGCATGCATTCGCACACACACACACACACTGCATAAAAAAACAATGGGAGGAGACTGTGGATTTGGAATGTACACTTTTCAAGAGGCAGCGATTCGAATCAATGGCCGAAACGGAACTTTGTCACGCGAGAGACGGACCGGGGAAAGTCGCTACTGCGACTTGGACACACTACACTGACTTTTCACTGAATATCTAGTCCATGGCATGTCTGGACTGGGGAAAAAAAATTGACATTTATATGAATTGCTGTTTTTTTTTATTTTCTGTTTTTCCTTTTCCTTCCTTTCTTTATTTGGTTTGTTTGTGGTTATTGATCTAAAAATATGAATATGCACAATGTGAACGGACTCATTGCACTGGACAACCACGAAACGGACGCGTCTCGTGCCAAAATCACTACGGAACGGTCGTTAACGTAATTGGCGACGCAATGCAGATCGAATTCATGTATTGGCAAGAAATTTTACTGTTTAATAGAGAACTATATTACCGTTACTGTAATATTTACAATTAATATAATTATTCTTCTTATCGTGCAATTCTCGTCTGATGTCGTCTTAACGTTACATTATTTTTATATGACGCGTCGAGCTCGAATACGCAGCCATCCGAGAAAACAAAACAAAAAATTATTCTAGTATTACAAAGGAAGCGAATGTGCGGATGGCTCCTGATGAAAATATAAAAACAGATGTCTTATTTTCACTCATTGTCAATGTAGAATTTTGCCACAGTTCTGTAAATAAATATTTTGTTGACTCATTGTTCATATATGTAATTAAAAAACAAACAAACAAAAAAACATGTATAAAGAATGACAGAAGAAAAAAAATCCAATAAATTGCATTGGTAAACAAGGTACCAAATTTCGAAGTGCAACACATTAAAACAAAACAAAACGGTATGAGCAAAGGGTGGATTTGTGACATCATTGCTGACTAACATATGTGTAGATAGGCTTGGGCTTCCAGCACACAGATTTTGTAAGTTTGGTCTTTATTTATATTCTTGCAAAGCACACAGAATAAATCCAGATTGTAGAACCATTGTCCATTCTCTGAGCTTTGTTTCTTCCTTTCTTCCTTTTTTCTGTTTAGCTACTGCATTTATAGCGTTGAGTTAAACATACTCTGGATATTGGCAGACTTGTGTCTTAATAGAAGATTCAGTACAGAGCCTCTACAATTGGTGGTTGTTCTAAAATTATTTGGTGTATAAAAAGCATAATAAAGAAATGAACATTTATCTATCTATCATCAGAGCAGGGTAGATTATCCGTTACTGATTCCAAATTACATGACACAAATTGTCGTTAGTAACATAATCCATTACATTACACATTAGAGGTATTATAATCAGATTTAATTTTAGATTACTTTTGACCTGAATCATTTATCACATTGATTTAAATAGGATATTCTTGTACCATATTGTGCCTAAAAATACAGAGAGTATGAAGATATGACATTTGTTGTTATTAACAACATGAAGTGCATCAGTCCTTACATTATGTGAAGGTTTCCCAAATTGGTGTTTGTAAAAGAGCTGCAGGGGTTTTATGAATTAAGTTAAAATAAATAATTTTAAAATCAGACAAAATAATAATAATAGTAAAGAAATATTTTATTTGTTTACCAGCATGTCATGTGACCAATTTCAGAGAAGCAGTGAACATGCAAATGTGAAACTTAATTATTAAAATATTTATTTTAAAATATCAGTGGTACTTAAAGTACTTCAATATTAGGTGAATGAAGATCAGATGACATAAAAAAAGAAAGTTTCTGGGAATTTTTGCATTTATGTTTGAAAGACAATACAAAGACAAAGTACACTAAACTGCTGAATGATAATTAAAATAAAAATGTGTTCATCGGTAGAAACAATTCTTTAAAAAAATTAAATGATTTTTTGTAAATCAGTGGTCAACTGCTGTGTCGCCACCTGACTAATGACTGATCTTTGTGTGAATGTCCACAAAACGTGAAGCATTTCTGCATGAAAACCAGCCTAGGCTGGTTGGCTGGTTTTAGCTGGTCACCCCTCTAAAACCAGCCTGCTGACCAGCTATGACCAGCTAAAACCAGCCAACCAGCCTAGGCTGGTTTTTTTTCAGCAGACTATTTTAGAAAGGAAAATGTAAAAGAGGAAAAAAGGGAATTAAGGAGAATCAATAAATGATATTGCTGTTGTGTAAATATGTAGTCATGTAATCCATAAAACGAAACTCTAGTTTGCTGCTGAAAAAAAAACAGCTGGTTTTAGCAGGTCAAGGCTGGTCAGCAGGCTCGTTTTAGAGGGGTTTTGGCCACGTTGGTCTTAGGTGGTCAGGCTGGGAGATCACAAGCTAAAACCAGCCTGGCCAGACTGGGAGACCAGCTACAACCAGCTACTTCCAGCTAAAACCAACCAACCAGCATAGGCTGGTTTTAGCTGTTTTTTTTTTGTTGTTGTTGTTGTTGTTGTTTTTTTTTTCCAGCATATGAGAGAAATGCCATATAATCTAGTATTATTGTTATCCATGTAATCATTACTACATAGTTTTGCTAGCTAGTTATGTAGAACATTTATCTAATAACAGATAGAACGATAGATAGGTAGATAGACAGATAGATAGTCGTTCTCGTCCTATATTATGTTCTATGTATCTATCTGTTGTTCTTTCGCTCTGTGTCCATGTCTAACGATTGTTCGTGTTATTTATTTGTATATGTACGTATTAGTGGCCTCTGGGGAGCTGCAACAAATTACGATTCAGTACAGCCAGAGATCGTGTTAAAAGATGTGTTCTGATAAGGACGTGAGTGTGAGTTTCAGGATAATATCCCCCTCAGGCGGGGTGACATACGGTTCACTTCTTGTGCACTCTGTTTCCATGGAGCTCGTTTCTTTCTCAACAACTAGTTACGCTGCAGTTACAGATGGAGGGAAGCTAAGTTACACAGCTAGTGTAAGACAAACGACTCGTAACAACCAGCACCTAAAGAACTGTGATGTTGAATGGACGTGTGCAACAACCTAAATCACAGAGACCGAAAAGCTCCTTGTTAGTTATTTTACAGTTTTATAAACTTTAAATAAAAACAATAGAGGCGTTCGTAAAGCTTTTTCTATGAGGTGTACAGCGAACAGACATTTATAGCCTCGATTTCGCCTGAAGCGCGTTTTATTCTACAACCCGTGAAGTGTTTACAGCATCTTTCTGTCAGAGCCTTGTAAATAACACTCAATTTCAAGGGCCGTTTACATTAGAAAGATCCTATACGTTCCTAAGGTGGCGATCCGTCTGCCGTAACCTTTTATCAGATATCCTTCACTTTCCATTTCATCATATTCTCGCAACGAAGATAGAATGAAAGAGATAATGAGATAACTGTAGTCTTGCGTCCCAGATGGTGAGTATCCCGAAGCCTTTGACTAAATTAAGCGTCAGGGGATAACCATTTATGTAATTATCTTACAGATCAATTAATTAACACTTACAGAATGTGCCAAATAGATTTCTAGCGCGATATCAAAATAAAGGAGGCTTTGCGATCGTTCAACCAGTTCAGTCATGTTGATATAAAAAGAACAAAGAGAGACGCGAGAGAGCCGAGAACTGGGCCAGAGCTTCAGGAACACACAAAATCAAACTGCAGGGAGCAAAAACAGCCCTCACCTAGCATTTATCATCTTTGACGAAAAGTACAAAGTGTGCTTACCTAACAATGTCAGCAAATATTGACGTTTAGGATCATTTCAGATTAAAGTTACAAGGGCAGCTAATCTGAATATGCGGTGGCGGGAAGCGTCCTTCTGTGGCGGTTTCAGTCCTGATCTAACGCATATTTCTTGAACTATTTATGCACTTATATGACCATACATTCAGTGAGTATTTGATCATTTTGCCTTAAGTGTAACAATAACGTTGTTTAGTTATGTACTGCTACGAACAACTAGCGTTTAGCAAAAGTGGAACACATGTAAAGCCAGATAAAGGAGGTAAGAGAAAACGATGAAGATGTGGGTTCCCATTTGGAGTTGTCAATGGTTTTTTAGGATGCAGGTTTTCTGTTTCTGAATAAAACCACATCTGTGGCTAATATACTTTAAACAGTAAGTTTTAAAGTAATGCTATCACTCTTTGTAAAAAGTTGAGGTCACACTTTAGTTTGGGAACCAGTTGTCACTATTAATTATGACTTTTGCTTCAATAAATTCCTAATTTGCTGCTTATTAATAGTTAGTAACGTGGTTATTAAGTTTAGGTGTGTGGCAGGATTAAGGATATGTATAGTCATGTAGAATAAGGCTTAGTAAGTATAAACACCCAATATGCTAGTAATTTACATGCTAATAAGCAACAATTACCAAAGCTGTTGGTGTTACCAAAGTTTCTAACTAAAGCTGCTTGATAGATTTGTCCTTATTTTGTAACTTAATTGTTAGTGACTTGAAAATTTCCGTATGTGATTTACAGTCAAACCAAAGTTTATTTAGACACCTTTAACATTTCTCACATTATCACAGTTTATCAGTTTATTCATTATAGTTTAGAAAATGGTAATAAAATATAACAAGAACTCAGTGTTAAACTGTCTCAGAACCAATTCATCTCGATAATGTCAGATAACTTTGATTGAAAGATGTGTAATGGATTACAATCAACCAAAACTGTTAGTATGACAATATTTACACGACTATCAATACTTGACCAATAACCAAGCAATGCTTAATTTCCTTTAGTCTGTGGTGTAAAAAGTTTGCAAAGTGTATAATATGTCACAGTTCAGTTAATTTTGCTATCCTAGCTTACATAAACTATAGTGTCCTGCACCCAAAAATATATATCCAAAATTATATCTGTGTCTGAATAATTTTTGTTTTGACTGTATTTTCATATTTTGCTAATCATTTCATTTCTTTTGCATTTAATAATTCACAGTATGACCAAGAATGTGTATTAAGACTGAGTTTGAGCGTTTGATTTCACGTTGACTCCATCACGCAGATACTGCATAAAGAAGGTAGGTCTGTGTATAAAAATATGTTGAATATCGTGCAATTTTAATAACACAGGTAAGTAATAAGCTACTCATAAAACACTGATACTGTTTAGGTCTACTTTATGTCAATCTAAGTTTTGTCATTTTGATGTATTTCCTTACCAGAAACACTGTCTATTAAGCTGCGACTGAGCTCAAGCCTGAAGATGCTCAAAAGGAATGCCGAACTTTAGCTGCGTTTCTATTACACACTCCTGAAGCAGGTAATGGACCAGTTAGGCTTCAGTAGGAACTTAAAGACAGATGTGTTCCAGCAATACCAAAATTGCAGTGATTGAGCACACCCTCGAAAAATGGAGACTGGAAAACGCTGCAGACCTTGTTTTAGTTGGAAAACTTGGGGTTGTGTTTTTAGAACGAACAGACCAAAATGGAAACTTTTGAAAAGAATGGCACGGGTGCTCACATTTGCTCTACATATCCTTTGGCTACATTTACACTAGTGCGTATTTGTTTTAAAATTGCGTTTTAAGATGAAAACGATCCTCGTCTACACTGGTGTTTCGATTGCTTTTCATAATCTCATTGCACACTACACAATCGAAAACCCATGTTATGGATAAATAGAAATTCTAACTCTAACACGTTAAATTGATTTGTTTCCTTTGCTAATTTTACTTAACTTTGTTAAGTAGATTGTACTTAATTCCATACTTCAATTTTACTTTCAAAATGTGCGTGAAAAAACGTTCAAAATGCACTGGTATAAATGTAGCCTTAATGAGCTAATGAGTGTAAAGAATGACACGGTGCTCATTAAGAACGGTCATGTGACATGCGTTTTTGGTTAGCGTGGACAGAGATCGTTTCTGAAAACGTTAAAATGCCAGTGTAGATGAGGATTGTTTTAAGATGAAAAGGCAGTAGTGTGAACAGGGTGTAATGGCCCGTTCACACCGCGATTGATAACAATGACTATAAATACAACGATAAGTAGCCTATATTTGCGTCCACACCGTGAACGATAACTGTCTGTTTTTGTTGCACTTACACACCTTCAACCAGTAGACGTCCGTTTTGAGCGCATCTAAACTGAATCTATGTGCAAGCCCTTTAAATTTGAAAAAAGTCTAATTAGCTGTCAGCGTTTTATCGTTGATCAGCAAAAAAAATGGTTCTGAAAGCGATCCCAACGATATTGTTCCCCTGTATCGTTCTCGTTGCAGTCCTGGTGTGAACTCTGCTATTCTCTTGAATTCGAAACGATTGTAGTTATCGTCTTTAGGCGATTTAGGCCTTTATGCTACGTTTATGCTAGTTCATTTTTGTTTTAAAACGCATAACTTTTGCTACAGTTACACTTTTGCCGTTTATGCCTGTCATTTACGGTACTCCAGCATTTTCCACCCTTTGACATTTCGAAAAACGCTGCAGACCACGTTTTATTTTGAGAACTCTGGGGTTGCATTTAGCTATAAACGAGCCAAAATGAAGACTTTTGAAAACGATGGCGTGGCTGCCCACATTCACTCTCTGTATCCTTCAACCTCTGTATCCCTCAACCTGTTATGACCTCTGAAAACATTGACACATCCTAAAAGTTCAGATGCGATAACAAGTGTTATTTTTGCGGGGTCAAACTCACGGAGTACCCCCAGCACCACCGTCGGAGGTGAGTCGAAAGGACATTTTTGGGAGGATGCCCAGCATCCTAAAGCCAGCTGCCACGGCAACGCTGGCCACGAGCCCGTTTAGAGCTTCACCTTCCCTGCAGTCAGCGACGGGAGAGGCGAAAGAGAAATCAGATTTATCCGTCAACCAGGGCAGATGCGTTTGGAGAGAGGGGAAAATTTTAGCTTTCCCTCCCACCCAAAGAAAAGTATGAGTAGCAATCTCACACGTCCTCATTTAGGTCAAATTTTTTTTTGCAGATGAGCGCTGTACGACACTGTGCGAAGTGATAAATGAGTTTATATGGCCATATTTGCATTTAAAAAAAAGCACAGCAAATCCTAAGAACGGAAGGAAACGTTCAGTATGCAGATTATCAGCGCAAGGACCAGCATTGGGGATAATGCATTCCAAGTAACACGAGTTACGTAATCAGACGACTTTTTTCAAGCAACTAGTAAAGTAAAGCATTATTTTTCATTTCCAAGAAAATATCAGTTATTTTTTTACCAAAAAGTAACGGCAGTTCCTTTTTGTTTCCTTTAGGTATTTAATCCTATTTTATGAACCAATGTCTTTGCTGCTGACCTTGTTGATCCAATTCAACCGTGCTAAGAAGCCAGAGTTACTTGAAATGACATTTGCGCTTCATTTTTGTCATTGCTTAAGAGCGCGGAACTTCCTTTTCCTACAGTTCTACTGTCCAGACATGAATTGACTTTTTCCTCAGCCTTAAGCTTATTTCAGTTTTGGTGTGAAAGGGCTTTTACAAATGTAACTTTTTACATGAAAAACAAGCAAGCAAGCCCTGGCCCGATTTAAAAAGTAACCTTACTGTAAAAAGTAACGTAATTGTTGACTCTTTTAGGGAGTAGCACAATATTGTAATGCATTACTTTATAAGTAACTTTGTCCAACACCGGTAGGGACAAGCATATGTAGGCCAAGTCCTCAAGCGTTTGTCTGCCTGAGCCCATTGCACTTTTGAGCACTAGCGGGTCAGTCGTGAGAAAGGTGCGTTTTCCTGACTCGACACATTCGGTTGTTAAAGGACAAAGGCAGCCTGAAGCGCGAGGAGGCATTAACAGAGCAAAACGGCCTTTATCCGCACCCGTATTTGAACAAGCTGAAAAACGCATAGGCGGACGACGAACGTCCCATTGTCTGTCACGAAAAGATTCCAGCTCATAGAGTTTTTGTTCCCCAAAATCGGGCCTTAAGATATAATCACGTTAAGGCCAAAGTCATAGGAATGAAGTTAAGCTTAGAGCAGGGGTGTCCGATCCAGTTCCCGGATGGCCACTTTCCCGCAGACTGTAGCTCTGAGATGCCTGCCTGGCACTTGTTTTGAAAAAGCAATTACTTTGTCACCGTTTGTTCTTGAGAAAGCATGTTGAATATATTATGAACGCACGCAGTACGCATTACATTTGACACTTGACCTGTACTGTTGTCAGTTGCGTCTGTTCTGCTGTTTACAAGTTGTCTTCCGTGACATCACGGGATAGTAAAATGCCCATCGGAGGCATACCTCCGAATGTTGCTGGAAGATGTTTTTTTCCTTAATGTTTTGTAAATACCGTGGGTGGACGCATACCGTTCGGCCTCCTGTATTGTAGGAAAGCGTTTGATTTGGGGCGCAGCCCTTGATTAGGTGTTTGCGGCGTGTTTAGTTAGGTGTGGAATTAAATTTGGCTGAAAATTGTCCCTTCAGGAGCAGGATCAGACCCCCTTCCGGCTTAAGGCGCAGTCACATTTATTGTTGCTCTGTGAAATAGCGTGGGGTGAAATAATAATATTCCAATAGGAATGTACAAGATCTGGAGTTTTGTGTGAGGGTGAAAAGTTGAGCGAAGGGTTGACACCTCGTGTAGCACAGTTGAAAACTTTAGCACTTTAGTTTAGCGGAAGAGTACAATAGCAACATGTGGAGTTGAGTTTTGGAGAAGGAGAAGTTTTCAAAGAAAACGCTCCAAGATGTTTCTCTGTAAAGCGAACTTGAACGGGGATCAAGGTTGAAGGTCCAAATTGCAGTTTCAGCGCAGCTTCAAAAAATAAGTGTTAGTTAGTAAAAAGATTGGTCATTTTATTCCTCAAAAGAAATCCAAAAACGTATATACTTTTGAAACGTTCTGAGATACGCGTCCATTAGTCGACGCATCACGTAATGTTGGACAGGTCACGTCCTGTTAGCTCTTTGTCTGTGTACTTTGGTTTGAGAAGGCTGAAAAAGTCCATCTAATTTGGTCCTTGAACTTGCAAATTGTGTAACATAGTTGTTTTCCCCAGTTTTTGCACATAGGCTTTGTAAACACCTGAAGTTGCAGACACAGAAGTAGCTCAAGATGAGCATTTGTGGTTAAAAAGCGATTGTTTTGCTAGACAAGAGTCTTATTCTTTGGTTTCGATTGTGTAGAGGCCTTTGAAGCTGCAGCTTGGACCTTCAACCTGCTGAAGTCTGTTACGTGTAGAAAAATTGTAAAACGGTTACCTCCGAAAGCTTAATTTTCATGTGGACAGAGGAAAGACAAACATTTGATGACATAGGTGTAAGTAAATAGTAATTGTGGAGTGAAGAAATCTTTTAACACTAACCCCCTCTGATTGTTGTAAGTGAATAACGGCCAGCTGTATTGCAGACTGTAGCTCCAGACTTTATGTTGAAGATTGTTGGAAAATACAGGCATGTGTTTTTAATGAAGGATAAAGCAAAACACTGCAGGAGAACCGGAGTTGTCCGTCCGTGCTCTAGTGTCCTTCAAAAAATATCATTGGATTTGGGTGAAGTATTTGTTAAATAACAAAGGTAGCCTGTGATTTATCTGGAAATGAGCTGCGCTCGCAGCAGGGTTAGCATGAGGTCCAGGAGCGTCCGGCAGAAGGAAAGACCGACGGCACGCTGACCTGTGGCTTCAGTGTCCGTTCTCTTGTTCTCTGCGTTGCCGTCATACACTCACAAGGTTGGCCCCGTGCCACCTGACCTGACGAGAGCGAGCAATAAAGCGGGCACCAACAGCGAGAGCAGCTGACAGGAACCGTTCTCAGGCCAAGGTTCAGGGAGCGGGAGCAGAGGACAGACGATGCCGACGCCGATAGCAGGTGCTTTGTATATAGTCAATGGAGTTTGTGATGAAATGGGATTGTCAATCACAGAAGTAATTGTTTCTTATTATGTCAAGCGGTCTACGTAATTGGGTAAAGTAGAGTCAAAAGTGAAACGAGTAGCTGTGTGAAATCAGCTTGTGGAAGAAACGTTTTGAAATGTGTAGCGAAGATACATAAGCGATCCGTGTACCTGAACAATCAGTACACACTGAGAAAGGGTACGGAAAACACCTGGCCTGTTACAGAAATGAGCTGTTTCACGGCCAAAAGGAGAAACAAAGCAGACTTTGACTGTAGGTGGCATCAGCTGTGTGGGATGCAGTAATGTGTTATGTAATAGCGTAGAGAGGTTTGAGTGTTTTCGTTGAACCTCCAGCAACACGTTAGCAGAGAAGAAGAGCTGGAAATGGAAGGAGAGGGAAGTGTTGTTCATACTGCAGATAAGCATGTTGTAATTGGAAGCCTGAGCTGGTGACATGTACGTGTAAAGCGATGTGTGCCGTGCAGGTAGGTGGATCTCCAGGAGCAGGATTTGGCACATCTGGTGAGCGAGCGTCCTTGTGGGATTGGCACATACAGTAAAGGGGCTCCACAGACCCGGTGGGGGCAGCAGGCTGTTAGGCTAACGCATTGGTGCTCATACATGCCAAATCTAGTTTATCAGCACAGAGGTCCCAAAATGAGCAGTAATCACAGCGAAGCATGGCTTTATCATCCTTGTAGTGGACTGGCACTTCCAGCATGCACACATAGTAAGAGAGGAGTGAGCTTGGTGTCAGCAGTTGTTTTGTGTATTGTCAGGCAGGTTAAGAATAAGGATGTGGCTGTGCAGTGTCCAGTTTGGATGTGATGTATGTTTTCATATGTAACGAGCACAGAAGGTGGTCACAAATAAACACCAGGGGTTGTCAGACACATTTATTGTAGGATATGAGCTCCAAAAGTCACTTGGCAGAGTGACCTGAAGGTGCAAAGTATTTATACTTAGCGCGATCTCTCCTTCCTTCCCTTTACTCAAATATTATATTACTAAGTATTACCTGCCTCAGCCTAAAAAAAAAGGGCCCTCTTAGCCCTGCTTCCACAGCTCAGCCTGTCCTCAGCACTACACATTTCCTGTCTCCTGCACTGGCACGCCTCATTCACGTCCACTGCACTTGACTCAAGGACATGAATCAGGGGGCCAACGCGCAAGACATTAGCAAATGTGCAGTGCTGGGGATACAGAGGACCAACTGTGGAAGCGCTACACCTCAACTAAAGCCCTGCCTGACACTCCCTGCCTCATGTCCCTCCGGACCAATAACACTTACCTGTTCATCTCCACAACGCTAACATGTCAAATTACACCCAAGAGACTCCTACCACAGTCAAGGCACACAAACACAGTAAGGCCAACATCAAAATGCTCCATGTAACAGTGCTTCAACTATCCTTTTCACAATACATACTAAAAATTAGGACAACTCTTTGCCCACAAATTACTATCTTCCGTCATTACAGAGATCACACACACACACACGGTGCTGCACATGCACCTTCCACATCAGCACACACCTCTTGGTACTCTCCGTAATGACAGGCAACAGTAACTCACAGGACAACAACAACTGCTCAATAAGTCATATTTGGGCCTACTTTCAACACAAAAAGCATTCTCACTAAATCTGTTGCAGCACCGATGTCACAGAGCTAATGTCCTTACTACACTTCTGTGCCTTGACAACTGTACGACCCTTGCTGTCTGGAGCGTCACAATGCTCTCAGGTTTCTGCAAAATCATCTCATGCTACAAAAATAAAAATCCACAAAGCTCTTACAGGTCATGGCAGGAAATAATTCAAGACATTTTGGAGGAGAACCACCCCCTGCAATACCTACAACTGGACTGCACAGACAGACACTCACCAAGCTTCGCTTCCTCAACCTGCTCCGACTACGTTTCGCTACAACCTACCCTACACAAGTTGCGCTTCACCACAAACACTACATCAGCGTACTTCCCGCAAGCAGCAATTCTCACACACAAATCTGAAAACAACTAACACGAGCTATCGCGTCAGCTCCGACTGTATACTGCGGCGCACAGCCTCGTTTCACGATGACACTTGGACGTGACGGTGCGCTGTCTGTTCTCATCAGCCGGCTGCCAACAGGGAGTGTCACAAACAGACGGAGCGTGACCGCTGCTGTGTCGGCGCTACAATGCACTGCCCTCCTCCCTCTCAAACGCATTCAATACACATCAACATCTTTCAGGCCTTTCGTATTTCTTACCTGGGTTGTGCACAAAGCAAACTCCACATGCACATCTGCTTTCCTGCTGTAAAACAAACAAAAAAAAAAAAAAAAAAAACACACTACATTCAAAACATCAATCATAACATCAATGACAGTCAGACTACTTGCCTTGCTCTTCATTGATTGTATTAGCATTTTAGATTCACATTACAACATGCTCAAGCACCATAAACAATTACAACTTCACCTTTTGGGACTCCGGTTAACTTACAGCACTTCACTTTGCGCCATTGCAAACTTACAAGCGCCGCAACATTTTTTACCAATGGTGCACATCTGTTAAAGTATCGCTCAGAAACACCCACAAACTGCGCTACATCCCCATGAGACCACCTTCTCTCCACATGCATTACATACGTATGTAGTCATAGGGTTACAAGTGTTCCACATTTCATTGGCAAGCCAGCTTAAAGCACCTGCATGAAACCTCAATCACAAATCAAACCTGAGCCATCGCTACAAATTACATTACAACAAACAAGCACAGTATCCAAAATGTGCTCCTTTTCACACATTGTTACACAAATTAAGGCACTGGTTGAAATGTGGCCTCTGAGGATCTCACACTGGGCCAAAAAAAACAAACAAAATACATAAAGGCTTTTGTTCATGTGGGTCACAGTACTTGCCTTTCATTACAACAGTACAAAAACAGGGGTTTAGAAAAGGACAGATTCTTTAATTCATAATGAAACATCAGTAAGAAAAAGCCATCTTTAAAAAGCAAAAATAAAATTACACCTAAATAGTCACCAAAATAACGGTTTAAAAAAAAAAAAAAAAGTTCCCAACATTGTACAGGCCACAAAAAAAAAAAAAAAAAAAAAAAAAAATTCTATAGGCTTCCTCCCTCCACTTTCTTTAAAACATAAAGGTGTCCAATGCCGTCCACTGTGACAAAGGTGGTGAAATCAGGCGACACGTGGATCTTCTTCAGATTGGCTCCCATCGTGTAAAATGTCTGCAAGGCCTCTCCGGTCTCTGCACTCCACCACTGCAACAGACAAAAATACAGTTAGCTGCATTCCCTGGCCTCAACGTCTATGTCATTGCATTTTCTACGTGCCATGGAAAATGCTGGAACTATTACAGACACCAACACCTGAGGGTCGCTGTCCCCTGCAGCCTTACACAAATGCTCAAAAAAAAAAAAAAAAGTCACAGCAAAAAGGAAATGTCGTCACACAACTGCTAAGTGAGTGTGAACGCTGGAGGGTTACGGCGCCCAAGCGGAGCGATTGTTGTTACTTTGGCACACTGAGAAAATGAGGCCGCCGCGCAGCTACTGGCCAAACAGTCAGCGTGCCTTCCGCCACAGCGCTTGTTTTTACAGTCTCCGTGTGCAGATGCGCAAACGCCCCCCCCACAGACTCGTTAATCGCGGCACCCTTTTAGTGAATTAACAGCTCTCGTTTGCATTTAAGAAGCTCACTGCCCAACTTACAGCTTTGTGCTCAAAACTCCACCGGCCCAGATAGTGTTCCGCCTGGTGGACCAAACCTTCATATATAACACTATAGTGGGACATGTTCAGGTATGGCACATAGCCTCACTTGTATGGTTTCTTACAGAAATACAACATTCCCTCATGGCCTGCCTCCTTAGCCAAAATGGTCTGCTCAGTCTCTACGGTCTTCCAAACTCAAGGCGATAACAACAAAGGGTCAGCGCTACAGGGTAGGCCGGCTATGCGTGCGTTCACACCCACGTGGACAGCGCCAGGCTCATTGAATCATTTGCCGCCGGATCACGGCCTACCGTGCGGGAGGCTCGGCGCACGGCCGCTTCGTTGCTTCTGCCTCTATGCGTTTTTAAACAGAATTTCACCTGTCGAGGGCAGGAAACGGATAAGTCAATTTAAGCAACACGCTTGTGGATGCAATATCGCTTTGCGTTAGACAATATCGGCTAACTCAATTGACCTATCGTAAGCCCTGCCCCCTTTAGTTACAGACAAACAGACTTGCAGAGTTGCTAAATGTCTTACAATGACAGCTTGTCCTAAAATGTTTTGGATTCATTTGGGACACAGAAGGACCATATTGTGTCAAGGAGCATTCAAGTAGGACTTAAATATACCATAGAGGGATATAAAGGATTTTCAAAAAAATATCAGGGGTAACACACTTCATCTCAAAGTGAGGGTTTACAGATAATGCAACTGGGAGAAGCCTCATTTTACAGTCAGAATCACAGATTAAGCTACAACACCCAATATAAACACTATATGTATTGCACTGGAAAATTAAAGTCATTTACATTTAACCACTTCAATATGGAAATTGACTAAATGGATTTTTTCCACACATCTATTTAGACCATTTCAATTCAGGTAGCGGTCTAACATTTTAATAAGACTTTCAAATTTAAGAGAATAGCACAGTTAACAATACAGGGGAACGATATCTTTGGAATCAGTTTCAGAACAATTTTTGGATTTTGCACCTGATGAACAAATTACTGGCAGCTAATCAGACTCTCAATTTAAAGGGCTTGCACATTTCAAATAGCAGGTGTCATTGTAGACAAGCAAACAAAAGTAACTAAATATTAAATTACCTCAAGAATTCAGCACTAGTTTGGACAACATTGTACAGGAGTACATACTGTTCCCATTTTCACTACATTGACTATGGTTACATTCGCTTGAAATGTACAGGCTGACGACATCCGGTTGAAGATGTGCAAGTATAAAAACCATTATCGAACTGGGACTACATCTATCTAGTACAAGTTCACGGGTGGGAAGTCACAGGTTTGACTGCTGTTCCAGTACACCTTCACAGGTAGAAGTTGGTAAAACACAAAGGGTTACCTGGAACGCAGCATTATTACAAGGAGTCCCTTATGAACCGCATATATTGCATATTATGTACATTACAATCAAATTTATGCTTTAAAAGGAACATTCCGCTTTTTTTGAAAATGGGCTCATTTTCCAACTCCCCTAGAGTTAAACAGATGAGTTTTACCATTTTTGAATCCATTCAGCTGATCTCCATGTCTGCCAGCAGCACTTTTATCATAGCTTAGCATAAATCATTGAATCTGATTACACCATTAGCATCTTGTTCAAAAATTACAAAATATTTGTCATTTTTCATTTTTAACACTCAACTACACTCTTCTGTAGTTACATCATGTACTAAGACCAACAGAAGTTGCAGTTTTCCAGGCTAATATGGATAGGAACTATACTCTTATTCTGGCATAATCATCGGGGAACTTTGCTGTCGTACCATGGGTGCAGAAGGCACAATGATATTATGCAGCTCCTGAAAATGGTCCCTAGCTAGGTAACTTCCAACGTGACCAGCACTAAGCCACTAAGGTAATAGTAAAATAGCTGGGGACTATATTCAGGCGCTGCGTAATATTGCACCTGCTGCCCCCGTGGGATGGCAGCAAAGTTCCTTGATTATTACGCCAGAATGAGAGTACAGTTCCTATCCATATCAGCCTGGAAGAAAAAACAAAACAAAACGCTGAATTGATTCAAAAAGGGTAAAGATCATGTTTAACTCTAGGCAAGTTGGAAAATGAGCCCATTTTCAAAAACAAAATGTAGTGTTTTTTTTTTCCCTTATTCCATGGATTTGACCCATTTTCCTCACCGACATCTACTACAAATTGCTCAATAGATCACTGGCTTTTCACCTACATTGTACATGACATAACAGTTAGCCATTTAGGTTTGTACATTAGCATGGACTTCAACATTAGCTACTTATTAGTAACACTGTACAAGCTTTGGGGAGTGCTGATGGAAGCCGTCTACTGCATCTTTGCTTTGAAAATAGTACTGAATAGGATCCAGATATGGTAATTTCATACAAATGCTATATTCTCATAATATTGTGCAAACTGATACCCAACTGCCATTGGCTCGTCTGCATTCAAGAGGGGCTTACCAATAGCTCAATTGTTTTAGACCGCTTCGCATGAATATTTTGTCCTCTGAAACCCTTCAAAAAGAAGCCTGTGTGATGGCAAGCAATGCAGACTGATGGCAGGTTAGGCTTACGGTTACATTTGTAAACGCAGTCATTTTCGCATTCGGACAGGATTAACAAAAATAAAAATACAAAAATCACCTGAGCTGCTCCTGGAAAACTAATCCCATCCAAATAGGGCTTAACGGATTTATTCTTTCCGCTGGATGAACGTGTGCTGTATTCTTAAAAACTTACGTTGCCCTGTGTCAAGGAAACAAACTTTGGACTCGTACATCTTCAGACCGCATCCGTCAAGTCAAACGTGCTGATGTTTTGGTGCTAGTGCATCTGTTAAACAAATAGGACACTTCTGCCGTATGCTTGCATTGAAACTCATTCAGTGTCCTGATGTCAGCATAAAAGCAACAGACCGAACGCCGCAGCAGATGGAGAGAAAGCATGTTCAAACACAAGAGTCACATTCTGGTCACAAGAAAAATAAAAATATAACAGGACACATATCCGCTTTTTCTTAATGCAGAAGCAAGCCTATGGGTGACACTTTCAGGTCACTGCCACTATAGGGAAATTATGAAAATAGCGTGCTATAAACCAGTGTGCTATAATTAAGATTACAATTAAATGATATGCTAAAACACCATGCAATATCAAGCAGAACAAGCCATTTTGTACAGCTAAAAATAGCTGGACGTTGATTAGATCTGAAGCCATAGAATTTACAAATGGCCACACCTGCTCTTGGGTGGCCTTGGTCTTATTTACCAGACCAAGGCCAAGTCTCCTACTCTTGTTTTCATGCACATCTTTCATTTTAAAAGCTGCATTATTTCTTACACTGTGCCCTGCATACTACAGTCTGGAGAAACGGACCTGACCTTGTTCCATTCAATCCATTCTATTCATCTTTAAATGCATGACTGTGTGCCTTAAAAGCCAGAGAATTCTAAATTATTTGCATGTAGTCAAAGCAGACTGGCTGGTTTTATACAAGTTCCTGAACAAGAACAGTCAACACATCCAGACCTCAGTGTCTCAATCACAAGAGTGAAGGGAAGGGTTCAAGGAGAGTGTGTTGCATGAATAAGACAGGGAAAAAAGATATATATATATATATATATATATATATATATATATATATATATATCTCATTGAAGTGAGTGAAGAACTGAAAATCTTCACTTGAGAAATCACACTTCCACTCATAGAAGCAGAGAGGGATGGTTGAGGTCAGAAGATCAGGGGTCAGCTGTCATCTTCTATACCCTCAGGCGTGTCACTCAACTTCACAGCACCTCCGGGGTCAGAGGTAGCTGCTACGACAGCCCTGTTACTTCTTGTTTGCCCTCACCCTCTGTGCATTTTGGGTTACAGACTGCCAACAACTTTGTGCACAGAGACTGGGTTGACTGGGCTACATCTTCTGTTAAAAACAACCAGCAATGTGTCTATAAAGTCAGATTTCCATATGAAACTGGATATTCTAAACCAGGGAACACTTGTGTTTCTATTCTCTCATGTAATCTAAAATTGGAACGGTAATGTTTGCAGGCTTTCGCAGCGTCGCTGGGAATATCTTGACTGCCTGCGACGGTCACAGCATCCATTTTTGACTCTACAACTCAAAATGGTCTTACAATTCTCTGGCCTGCAGTAAAAACAGCACTTGGGCCGGCCGCATTATGTAAGAACAACACTGTATACCTTGTCTGACTACAATTCCAGAGAAGCAGGGGAGAAACCAGGAGAAGAGGGGAAACCGCCTCAAGACTTCAAAGCTAAATTATTCATTTAAGACTCCAAAGGCTGAAATATTCATGTGCACGCAATCTTTTTTCTTTCGTTCCTACAATCTCTTTTATTCTATGTCTTTGTTCTCCGTCTTTCCATTGTCTGCGGTGTGCAGAGGAATCCTCCGCTTTGAGAGGAACGGGGGTGTGCGCTGTGCCGTCGGCCCTCTGAAACGTCTTTCCTGCGTGAACGCGCTCTGACGGGTCATCTGCCAGGAGTCAGGACCCAATTGCAGAGTCGTGGCACCGGCGTGTGCGCGTCTCTCCCTGCCCCGAGTGAAACGTTCAGATCGCTTACAAACAGAAAGTCAAAGTTGAGATCTTGTGAAAGTGGACATTTTGAAAGTTTAAAGCTACATCTGTATTCAAGGTTGTCGTCTTGATGGCGGACGACTGACAAAAAGCCATTTCTCTTAAAGTCAAGCGTCTCCCCTCTGGATAAAACCGAAACGTGGAACGATTCATCATCGTAAGACGGGAGGGGAGCTAGATGACATTTTAATAGCCAGTTAAAGGGACTGCTCATCCAAAAATGAAAACTCAGCCAAACATCACAAACCACTTAAATTACAATTTTGCTCCGTTACTCGTACAAACCTGTCATGCGCTTTTAAAATGCTTGGAACGCAGTGCACAAGCAATGCCTTTACAAAATGGGTAGGTGATTGAACTCTACAAACAAACTTCTACAGTTTGTAATAGCTGGGCAAAGCGGCCATTCTTGTTGCTGTACTACACGCACTCAAGAGAAATGAAGAAAGCGGAGCCTTCAAGTGACAGGTGTTGCAATCTGTGTCAAGCTTCCTGTGGTACGAGTGCCTTTTCAGCTGGCAAACATTGAAAAGAGAAACAAATGGACTGAGTGAATTCTAGCACTTTTTGTTATTCGGTTTCTTCCCAATAAAGAGATGAAGTCGGCGACACTGATTTATCTCTGCGGTGCCTGTATGCATGTTTCATACGGATTATGTAATCTGGGAATTTGTTTTTCATTTCAATTGGTTCATTTAAAAGTAGACATTTCACTCTATAGATTTTTCATGTCTGTAAAGCAAGTACACAGTTTCTAACTTTCACGCTTAAGTTCACAGAGACTGAGACGGCAGAAAGTGCATCCTGTTTGCTTTCATTATTTTACAAAAGCATAACATTTTATTGTTATTCTGAACGCACAAACAAAAGAGTTTTACAGATTACAAAAGAGGCATTACTTTTATCTGTAAATGTATCTTTTACATTGCATCTAAAATGATAGTGTATTTTAAGAGCAAGTCAAAATTAAAAGAAAAATGCTTGTTTACTTACAAACAAGTCTAACTTTCATTTGGATTAAAGATGCCAGACTAATCATTTTTTGAACATTTTACATTGCAAAGCACTAAAGAAAAGGTAATGATCCTACCTTTACAAAAAGTATTTAAAAGGATTAGTTCACTTCCAAACTAAACATTTTTTCGCATCATCCATTCCAGGATTTCACGTCATATAGTGGATTTCTCTGGGGATGAACGGGTTGAATGTCCAAACTGCAGTTTCAACATAGCTTCAAAGGGCTCTACACAATCCCTAGCAAAACAATCACATTTTCTTGAAGGGAAAAAAAATAAATATATACTTAACCACAAATGCTCATCTTGCACTAGCTCTGCAATGCGCATCGAAAACTTCAAGCATTAAATGATCATGTTGGAAAGGTAGTGTGGTTTGTTGCGTCTCTGTACTTCAGTTCAAAAAAAGTAGGGTATAGGGCCAAAAAAAAATAAAAAAATAGGTTTCACCAAGACAGACCCTTATTCCTCAGCTGGGATTGTGTAGAACCCTTTGAAGTCCACTATATGGAGAAAACACCTGGAATGTTTTCCTCAAAAACAAATTTTTGACTGAAGACAAACAAATTTGATGACATGGGGGTCAATAAATTACAAGGAAATATTTGAAGAGTTAAGATACAAAAGCCTCTAAATCCATCTGATGTCTTTCCTTAAATAAATGCATTTTTAATCTGGCTCTAATGTATAGGTATCTACCCAAGTACCAGTACTTCTGATTGGTCTAAGGCTGGGATTTTAATGATTTTGAAGTAAAAGAATTTGATGGATGTATGATGTGTCGAGAGCATTCACTCAGTATTCTCAGTTTTGACTGAGATTGCTTTTAGGGGGTTTTGCATCTGAACTCATTTATTCCTGAAGTAAACTAATCCTTTATATTAATCTCTGACAAACTGCTTCTACAAGAGATTTTTTAGGAACTTAAATCTGAAAATGGTGTTTTGCAATAAAACGTGCATTTAAAACATTTCCCCTCAAACTATTTTATTGAAAATTAACATCCAATAAAAGCAACTCTACATTAATGGCAACTCCTAGTCAACATACTCTACATATTCTACAAGAAAAATCTATCATTTCCAAACCTACCCCTGTGTTCTCAGTTCTTTTACTCACTCTTTGTCAACGTGTAGAATGGACAGTTGGGACAGAGGGACAAGAGCAAGTCCATCTCCCTTACACATCCAGACACCTCAGAGGATTTGTGGAGAAAAAAAAAAAAAAAAAAAACACAAAAAGAGTGCTTTGTTTTGGTCGTGCCATTGGGTCCGGAGTTGCTACTGCTACAAAACAAATCAAACAGCTTTTTTTCCCCTCACTGTTGTTCAACAGTAGAAACAGACAAAGGAAATAAAGAGTCTCTTATTTGCAGGTGAACGCTGTGGTGGGACTCGAAGCAATAAACCGCTGTGATATAAATGTTCTGTCTGCTAGAGGTGAAGGTCTGGATGCCCTGGAGCTGATGTGTGTGAATTACTATGAGTCTCCCAACAGCAGCCAAATCCTCCAGAGGACAAACAACGCCATACGTGTGAAAGAAAGGGAGTCAGGCGGTGTGATTTAATGTGTTGGAGCCTCTTCCTCACTAAAGGTGTAATATCCTGGCTGACCTCCTCATTCGTTTTTCCTGTCCTCCAGGAAATATTTCAGTCTCATGCGGAGGAACGCTTTGTCACTCACACACAGCTACAATAACCATTTGTCTTTTATGAGTGAAAGCTAAACGGAAAGAGACCTTTATATATCACTCAACCGCACACGCAGAAACCATTTACCTCTCAGAGTGAAGGGCAAAATGAGTTTAGACACATGTGGCATTATTCTTTATGCATGTTACCCTATAGTCTGTTGGCTAGATTTAGGAGGCAAAAAAAAAAAAAAAAAAAAAAGTGACAAATAGACTAATGCAGACTTCAGACATCCTGATGAATGAGACAGAAAGCAAAGCTGAAGGAAAACCGACAAGAAAACTGTATAAAAAGACAGATGCCCTGTTCATTTGTCCTCTGCAGAGGAAAGTGGGTTTGACTGGAGACTGGACATGTCCTGTCTCAATGAGGACAGACACCGAGGCAAAAGGACACTCCCAAAATACTGTTTCCCATTTCAACTAGGGGTGTCAATAGGTACTGATCATAAAAGTAGCAATGTAGTTAGAATTACAATGCTTTCTGAAAGATCATGAGATGCTAAACCTTCAGCGTTAAAAAATAAATAAATAAACCCAGCTTAAATACAAGGCATTTTTACAACTTTTGCTACAAATGTTAAGATCTAAAATAAAATGTTATGGTTACCACTGCATCAGCTTTCAGTGTACCCTCATAAATATAACTTCGTTCCAGCACGTTTTTGCTCAAAGTGTTAAATCAACAGGAAGTTCTTTCAGTACACATTTGTACAGTTATTGTTACCACCCCCAAACTCACATTTTCACTTATTCATTGTTAAAATAAATTAAAATTAAGATAGTTTTGATGGCATCATTTACAATTTCTACAAATACTACAATATCATGACCAGTGTTGGGGAAAGTTACTTTTAAAAGTAATGCATTACAATACAAGTAACTAATTGCATTACTTTCCATAAAAACTAAGTAACGCATTACTTTGCATGACTTTCTCAACTGTGCTGGTCTTGCTTGTTTTTAATTAAAAATAAATAACTCTTCATTTTAGGGCTGGTAAGAGATTAAAATTTAACCTAAATAATTACATGACGATTAATTACATTTGGCTGAGAAATTACTCCCCAAAGATAAATTTAACTTCATTGTGTAAAGCATCAAAGAGACATTACAAAAAGTAAATATTTCATTATAATTTATTACATATACTCTTTTGGACCATGAGCCTGGTTTAAGGACTCAATTGTCATTTTTGGACTCAATTGTCATACAATTTATTTCATTCTGAAGGGGCATTTTGAGAGTGGAATCTAGTGACTAGATCAAATGAATTGTGCTCTTGTAAACAATTTTGTGCTCTAGAAGTAATTTATTTATTCGTTGCATAGATGTGAATGTGATGGTAGGGCACAATTTTTACTACATACATTCTTATAAAAGCTACAAATACTATTATGTCAAGCGCAGGGAGTGTTTTTCTCCTGTAACTCTGACATTTAATTCAAGAGACAAGACACGAGTTCACAAGAACAAACGGGGGTTGAGATTTTTACACATTTAAAAAAAAAAAAAAAATTATATATATATATATATATATATATATATATATATATATATATATATATATATATATATATATATATATATATATATATATATATATATATATATATATATATATATATATATATATATATATATATATGTATTTTTTTAAAGCATGATACAGAGCTAGACAACCTATTATAGCTTACATACTAATAACAGACAAAATGTGTTATGTAGCCTAATTTGCATTGGGGAGTCGCTCTCTAAACACAGGGTATTAAAATTGCTTTTGAATGCGCATGCACGTTTTACTTTTGGTTTCATTTTAATGATCGCACAAAACTCTTGGCAGTCCCAAGCGTACATTCTACAATACAAGACATTCATTAAACAAATTTGAAAGTGGATGGGACACAAACAGGATTTTGAAAGGTGGGGGGAATTTAGAATTTTAGGGACATTCTAACTACGTTCTCTAGGCTTTAAATCACGCAGTGAGTTGCTGCCTCATTTGTCAATCAACTGTATGAAATGTCAGATAACCCACATTGGTCTGGGGCGAGGCTAAGTGTGTTAAATGCGTTCATTTTAATGTGTTTTCACTGTAATTAATCTAATTAACGCATTAAATTACCAGCCCCAATTCATTTATATTTGCCATTCAGAAATTCAGCAATAAAAAAAAAAATTATATATATATATATATAAAAAAAATATCTTTGTGCTTATATGGTTAAATTGGATCAAAAGTCAACTGAACAGACAAAGGATTTGCATCATTTAACATTTTTTCCATTATTGCTAATTTGTGTCATATTCCGAGTTTGCATTTCATTGAGGAACACTGAATCTGTAAATGCATGTTCATATTTAGTCTATAACTACAAATCACCACCATGCACACAACACCTCCACACTTAACTCCCAATTTCTCTCAACATGGAAACAGTAAAAAAGTAAACTCATTACGTAGTTCGTGTTACTTGTAATGCGTTACCCCCCCGACACTAATCACGTTGGTCATGATGCTCATGTAGTGAAGATCTGAAGTCATAACAGCCCTAGTTTCAATCATTGACCCATCATTAGTTTACAGGAAGAAAGAAAAAAAAAAAACAACCACTTTAAAATGTTATAATATAACTCAATGCGTCACTACTAGGTAGTTTCACTGAACTTCATCCTAATGAAAAATACACAACAAAAAACACCCAAAATAACACCCAAACAGCATATTAAAAAAAGATAAAATAAATACAATAAACACTGATCCAACTAATGAGCAAGACTCAAACCATACATAAGCCTCACAAATGAGTTTGAATCAATCTGAATCACTGAATCTGAGCATTTACTAATGCCATTACTAATGATTCCCTGACTCTGTCTGACTCAAAAAGACAGATCTGTTACCGTGAAATTAAATGAGGATGGCGGCAAGCCAGTCAAGTCAGTTGTTTTTGTACTCTGATGGACTGAACTGCAAATGGTGTCAAAGAACAAGCGTCGCTGACGGCTTGATACAAATAGAGACATGTCAACGACAAACTGCGGAAGGCAGACATTTAGAGAAAAAAAAAAACCTAGATGCAGCTGAAAGGCAGATCACCTCAAAGTGAACGCAGAAAGCTGCAATGCTGAACAAGCTCAGGCATGGCGATATATACAAGACTCTTTCTGCTGTGTTTAACTGAGCAAACAAGGCAGCTGTCCCTTTGCATTATAACATCTTATGACAGAATTAAGCTTCATTTCATTATATTGCTATTTTTTTTTTGGTAAACAAAAAAAAAGGGAGAAGGGAGAAGGGAGGGAGGTTGAGGGAGAAGATTGTGCAAAGGGACAATGTTGCAGGCTGAATTCAAACTTGTGACACTACATGAGCGCCATAACTTAATGTGCAAACTGCTAGGCTGTGGCTCAGGCCATAATTTTGCTTTGAAAACAGTGTCTCTAGATCACACGTCTGATATAAAAGTGACAACATGGACAGGAAATGAAATACCACAGGAAACTACTAATCAACTATTGCAACAAATAAAAAAAAATAAATAAACAGACTTCACACAACATCTGCTCTGATACATAACCGGATCCTGCAGGCGACGTAAATTCTCAAAATCACAACAGAAGCGCATCTTGAACAGGAAGTGCAGCGTGACGAGTCGCGTCTCGCGCACACCTCCTTCCTCTGTGTGGTCATAGCAGATTTACGGCAGGTTTGGTTGGGTCTGATGAAGAGGTTTGGCTGGGGATGTGGCAAGATGATTAATTTATCATTTGATATTACAGACAGCGGGATCCCGAGTGCGAGGACAGCCAGCGATCAATCAGAGCTTATTATCGGGTCTCCGACGGATCCGTCGCTCACACGCTCGAGCGGAGGGTCAGGAGCGTAGGGGCAGACGCATTTGATAAACTGACAGATTGATGCGTGATGAAGCATCATTACGCCTGTGACACTTACACAATGTACAGACGGCTCCGAGTAAATTAATAAAGTCGTCGCAACGCGTGATGGATAATGGCTGACATTGTTGATTGAAGTTAGTCTCGCTCCGTTCCTGACATGATAATGTGCCTCTCTGACATGAGCGACTGAACAAGCGCCTGCCTGATAATACAGATGAAATAGTCATGACGTCACAAACAAGAGACTGGCAAGACTTCATCTTGGTTGCGCTTTTGCAGATTTGCACAACGCCTCAGAAAGAATGCGGCGCAAAGATGGCAATAACAGATCTTCAGATTCAATACAAAATCACCAGGTATATTTTTAATTTATATACATTTCTATTTCTGAACTACACGTCGGAATATTTTAGAGACTGTAACCCATATCAGATCTAAGCAGGTGGAGCTGGGGAGGTGGAGGGTTTCAAGATCGTTTTTGAGATCGGCGGAACCTAATTTTCCAATGACTGCTGGATACAAAATGTCATCAAAAGTAGCCTTATAATATGAAGCTTCATTTGTAAAAATTGCAATACATTTCTGTATAGCCCACAACTCTGTACATGCATTTATTGCATGAATAAAACAAGACATGAAGAGTCCAAAATACATGTGCAAACTTATAGACAAACAAAATAACCAGAACATAAACCACAAGATTTTATATCAGTATTGTTGTTAATCTGTCAAACGGATGCGCTCTGACACTGTTCTGTGCTTTTGGCATTTCTTTCAGAATTATCTTTGGTTGATTGAAAGGTAAAAAAAACAAAAAAACTTAGATAGAAATAAGAACAAGACCCTCAATCAGGACATTTAATGACCAGCAGAGAAAGAGCTGAGAGGCACCCACAGATAAGCTGAATGGAGTCGTCGATTCCCCTTGATGGGATCGATTCCAAACTTTTAAATAGACTCTTGTCACTAAACTCAAGATGGTGCAAGCTGATGAGTTGCTAATACTCAGGTTGTGCCATCTTGAGTTTTAATGACAGAATTTGGAATTTATTTATATATTAAATATCTGTAAATTCTAACTTGCAGAGTGTCAGACCCTTTTCTCAGACACACGTAGGCTATATATTGTGTGTACCTTGATGTATCCGCCTGTAGAGACCAGTATTCTGTTATCAGGGGAGAAGTGCAGGTCAGACACCCATCCACCGTGGAAGGAGTCCATGGAGTCCTTGGTGTCCCGGGAACAGATCTTCAGAAGAGATCCATCCAGCATGCTCCACAGCTTAAAGACAACACAATACAACATTGTTATACAAGTAATGGGTTATTAAAATGCATACAGCACCATGTAGATTCCACAAAGGTATATTTTTAAATGCACCAATGTTTCTTGTATGAATCAGAAAGCATCAATACATTTTCTTTAATATTTTAATTTTTTTTTTTTTAAACAGTGCTACAGCCTGATTTACAGATTACACTGCGATGTGCGTTTCACTTGCCATTTCTCTGTGGTAGTAAACAGTGTTAAATAGAGGCAGCTATGAAAAAGCACCACAGGTCATGAATTAGATCACAGCATTTCTTCTCTTTCTGTGGTTCTCTCACTCTCCATTTCCTCTTTCTGTTTTGGCAAGCATCATCTTTAATTGATGAGGTAGATCTTTCCTTTACAGTTCTGAGCACTGGGGCCTGTCTCCCCACAAGAAAAACTCAGAGAAAGACGGCTTGGCAGAACTAACAAGGAGGGGATTTTGAGTTGAGCCATCAAGATGTATTTGTACCTACATCACTTCTCTTAATATCTCCGTTTACTCTGAATGTGGCCATAATGTCTGCTCACATTCAGTGTTATCCAAAAGGTTTAGGTGATTTCCACGATATGGAAAACACCGACAGAATTCTCTGTACAACATGAAATGTCACAGAATTTTTGGATAAATAAAAAGTCAGTCAGTACACAAGTCAAAACGCAACACTGCTTTCTGTGAATATTAAGCTACAAAGACTTAAATGAATCCTGCATATTCTGCGTGTTTGTGAATGAATGATGCAGATGCATGGTTTCGTTTACTACACGCATACTGAAACGATTGTGACACTTGCAGTGTTTTCAGCCTCTGCCGTCTTAATGTACATAGTATATGTACATAAATACAAACTCTAAAACTGCTCCAAGTCTCACTTCATGAGCATTTTAGTTTCTTTTCAGAAAACTATCATATACGAACAGAAACTTCACAAAGGCTTCACAGCAATCATTAAAATAAAAGTTTGGTTTAATCTGAATAAACTATGACAAATACATTTTAAGCGACCCAAGACAAAAACAAAAAAAGTTCAAACTTGTCCCAAGACAAAAATGGGAACTGTTTTGGTTTTAAGACAACTTTGGTGAAAGGTTTTTATCCACTTCAAATGTTGACTACTATATTTTACTTAAATGTATTGATAGTGCTACTACTGCTACTAATAAAATTACTGAAACAAGGAATATTTACCAGACTTTTTTTTTTTTTTTTAAACCAGAAAAAAATTAAATGTACAACAGTATTATAAAATTATTAGAGATGCTTTTGATTATCATTTTAAATGAAACCAAAAATGGAAAACCAATTTCTTTGGTGAACTTAAACTGCTGTTAAATTTCAATTAATTAGACATGCTTTTTGATCATTTTTTGAATTTAACCATTAAAACAGAATCTAAAACAAATTAATGACCCTACTGTCTCCCTATGATGAGAATAATTAATTAATTTATTTATTGTACAATTAATTAATTAATTAATTAATTAATTAATTGAGCACAATTGATTTATACACTGCTGTCAGGGATTTTGAAGAATTTTGAAGAATTTTTATTACACAAAAAGATCTTGAGTACTTTCATTAGGCATCATTAATGGCTTGGTTAAAAAAATAAATAAAATAAAGGGATGAGGGTCACAAATATAAAAAAACCTCACCATCACATACCAAAATCTTTCTGAAGTTTGATCAAGGCCACAACAACATCTTTATTCATTTTAACACAGATGATTCACAGTTGGAAGCAGCTTAAGAATTTATTTACCCTGATTTCTCCGTTGTCGTCGCCTGTTGCAAGTCGCTTGCTGTCCCAAGAAAAACGGCAGCTACGGACACAGTCCGTGTGTCCCGTCAGCAAAAAAGTCATCTCCCACAAGGCACTGCTCCAAACCTTTGGGAACAAAAATCAGCAGTTAGAAGCCATTTTACTGCATAAACTAAACAAGAGCAGATACATTGCTATTTTGTGCTGTAAAATAATTTAAAAGAGATCTAACGTCACTTTTGAAAGCTCTCTTTGTGAAACGTTTAATCTAATTATAAATGGACTCAGAACAAGGTTGAGCAAGTGATCTAAACTGCTGCTTGAAACTTATTCCAATCTCTAATTTTAGTCAGAGTTAGTCATTAATTGTGGCAGCTTTATTTGGCATGAATGATTTTTCTGATCAGCCATCCAGCTCTCTCATTGTTGAGAAGTTCTGGCAGACAGACGTGAACATGGCATCTCATTAGAAAGCTCTTCTGGTAGAGGCGGTGTCGTACGAAGCAAGAGAACTTAATCTCATTACGCTTTCAGATGAGCAGACTGGACTCTGACCTCTGATACCACAAACAGAGGACGCTATGCCTCACGCAGACTTAATTAGGCAGTATTTGGCCGTATATGGTGTCATTAATGCAAACACCCTGGGCTCTGTAAAGATAGTCCAGGTAGTTACCTAGCACAGTCCAGACTCACACCTAGAGTAAACACAAACTAACAGCGTAACAGGAGCAGGTGTTCGCACAGTCAGAGTCCAGGATCTAAACACAGGCAGCAGAAGCTCTGAGCGTGTAATGTGAACAATATTTTGTCCGCTGACACGGATCTGATGTATGAATTTGTGCTCTGTTCTCTGACCTTAGCCGTCCTATCGGCCGATGTGGTGGCAAAGAGACATCCGTCAGAAGACACATCACATGACAGGACAGCACCCTTATGACACTCAAGGTTGTGCAGCATCTGCCCTCCGTTCAGATCCCAGACCTAGAACAAAAAGACAGACTACTTTGCAGAAAATGGCAGGAGCTTTAAATTCAATATTGTACACTTAAGTGTTCAATGATTTGATTTAAACAATTAAAACTTTGAAAATTGTGAAAATTAAGTGTATGGCAATTATTAACTTATCTAAACAAAAGTGGAGAGAAAATAAATAAATAAATAAATAAATAATAATATATATTATAGATTTATATCTATTATATATATATATATATATATATATATATATATATATATATATATATATATATATATATATATATATATAATAGATTTATATCTAATATTATATATTGTAGATTTATATCTAATATTATATATATATATATATATATATATATATATATATATTAATAATATTAGATATAAATCTATTATTTTTATATATATATATATATATATATATATATATATATATATATATATATATATATATATATATATATATATATATATATATATATAATAGATTTATATCTAATATTATAGATTTATATCTAATATTATATATATATATATATATATATATATATATATATATATATATATATATATATATCTCTAATATATAGATATACACAAATATATAGTATGTAAATTATATTATATATATATATATATATATATATATATATATATATATATATATATATATATATATATATATATCTCTAATATATAGATATACACAAATATATAGTATGTAAATATATATATATATATATATATATATATATATATATATATATATATATATATATATATATATATATATATATATATATTTTATATAAAACTAATATATATTTTTTTTTTTAACCATTTCAACCTCACAAATGGAACAAAATCAACAGACCTTGAATTAAGGTTGAGCACCTCTTTTCATAGACCAAATTTTAGTTCAGGCCTATTTTTGCCCCCTATTTTGCAGGAAGTTGTGAACCATGTAAACAATCTTTCCCACAGAAGCCCTGATTACAACTGTGTTGAAGTGTAACGACTACTGTTGTTGAGATCTTAAAAAAGCTGATTAACTACATGCATCACCTAATTATCATGATTGACTGTGCTTTCAGTCCACAATTTGGGCTTGATAACCATGTTTTGCACTAAAAACAGGAAAGAGTTAAATGAGGTCTTCATGTCATCCTTCACACTCCGCATGTGCTTAAAATTAAGTCACTCATTGGCAAATGCAGAAGAATTAGTAGAGGTTCCATTTACCTTAACAGTGCCATCAAACGACCATGAGAACAGGTGATGGGAAGAAGAGTTGCTCAACAGGTGAAACTTCCTGACTGGTTCCGTATGGCCCACCAGCACCAGACAATCGCCTGTCCTCCATTTCCACACCTGCAGACAAAGACAACGTTCATCCTCAAAGGTCAACACTGACATAAGGTCTCCTGAAACGGGTTTGCAGAGCAGATAGCATTGAAGTATTGATTTTGGGTCAAAGTGATAAACTTTGTTCCTACTACATGTCCTAAAGGTCTACTATCAGTTCTTACAGAATTCTAATGTGCATGCAGTTGTTCACAACTATCAATTACTAAACACTTTCCTCTGCTTGTCAATGATAAATAAAATGTAAAAATAAATAAAATAAAAAATGTATTTGATTAGAAAGTTCAGAAGAAAAGAACTGATCTAAATTTTAAATCTTTTGTAACATTATAAAATGTTTTTTATCACCACTTTAGATCAATGACTTTTGATAACAAAAATAAATGGTTTATTAAACAGCAAATCAGCATATTAGAATGATTTCTGAAGGATCATGTGACACTGAACACTGGAGTAATAATGCTGAAAATTTAACTTTGGTCACAGGAATAAATTACATTAAAAAAAAACCATTCAAATAGAAAGCAGTTACAATAATTACTATTAGTTAAATAGTACAAATATTTCACAATATTTTCGCTTTTGCTGCATTTTTGCTCAAATAAATGCAAACTGGGTGAGCAGAAGAGACTTATTTATTAAATATGGTCCAAAAACTTGGTAGAGTATGATACTAGCCCTCATTTTGCTTGGATATAAGGTAGTCACTGTAATAGTTCTTCCACCGACTACCTTTTGCAACCGTCTTAATGTAAAATCTGTGAAGTGACTCCCATGAGTGCAGAATCGTTATGAACGTTGATCTAGAGTGACATGAATTCCTATGACTGTTCATACTGTGGTCGATCTGTATCAGATTTAGTACTATGTATGGAAGTGGCATAAATCGGAATTGAAATGATCAAATTCCATGTGGTTTGTGCCATTCACACTATAATGAGAAAAAACACAGTTGGGGGAAAAAATAAAATAAAATCCTGCAGTGTGAATGTAGCCTTAGACATTTGACCAAAGAACTACACAAACAGACCACATCTGTTATGAGAAACTGTTAAAAGTGAATTACCCGGACAGTGGTGTCTTCTGAGGATGTGATGAGGGTTTCACCATCATCTGTGAACTGACAGTGGTGAACAGTCCTAGTGTGACCCGTGAGCTTCAGTGACGTTTTTCCAGATGGAACCTCCAGCACCTTCAAACAGATAGACAATGTAAAACATTGTTCAAATGCAACTGCAACTTTTTATTTGCAACTTTTGTCATTTTATTTGCATTTACTAGAATGCGTACTGTTATTTTGCATTGCGCTACTTCAATTTAAAATAACCTTTTAAAAAGTGAAGAAAAAAAAAAAAAACCAACATGCCAGCAAAGAGTTCAGCACACCTTTACACCTAGAAAAACAAAAATTATGTATAAGATGGGAAAAAAGTTGGGGTGTGACACTGACATAAAAGCATTGAATGCAAAAGTAATGCCTCATGCACTGAACTCAACCTTTAAATATATAGGTTTGAACTACTAACAATCATTTACAGCTATAATCTCAAAGTTAAACAGTTAATGTATCAAGTGTGATTAAGACAGTTTATAAGTGTACACTTGAAGGTGTTACGTTGCCCTCTGTGTCTGGCATTCAGAAAGCCAGACTGACTATATGCCCTCTCTGCTGCATCTAAACTTCAAAACGCAAACTTCAAAAGCTGCCTGGGGCTACGCGAGAGCGTGCTGTGTTTTTGGAAAGTAAATAAGAGGCATTTGTGCTTGCGGGCTGGTGTTCCGGTCTTGCGTGAGTGTCCCTTGCATGATCAAATGCTTTTATTTTAGAAGTCAAGGATAAATGTGTACAGGAAACATAATGTCAGCACTAAGGACATGATCAGTCAAAAATCAGTCCAATATGCTGATTTGGTTCTCAAGAGTAATTAAGCTTGAAAACAGCTGTGCTGCCTAATATTGTTGTAAAACGATCGTAAGCTTTCATTCCAGAATTCTTTGGACAGTTCAACAGCATTAGATTGTGAAACACTGTAAAGAAAAGGCCTTGCGTACAGTGAACAACCTGTAACATTTCACACATGCCACCATACCTGCACTGTACCTGTCTCTAGCCCTAGTGCCAGCACAAAATCACGCTGTAAGTTCAGCAGCTCCAAGGCTCTCCATCCAACGCTCTTCAGAAACTGTCTAACTTTCGCTCTTCCTGTCTGCGCACACACATACACAGAGAAAGACCTCATCTTTCAATGGGGGGGGGGGGGGGGGGAGAGATAGTCTTACTGCAAGACAACTGTTTTAGTAGTGAGCTATTAATGCTGGCATGTTCTGGACAGTCCAGTAACAATCTGGCGCCCTCTGGTGTTTCATAATGGCACCAACATTACTGCAGATGAATGAAATCCTCATTTACAAAAAAAAAAAAAAAAAAAAAAAAGGCTGCAAATTACTAAATAAAATTTTAAACTCGTTTATAAGTTAAAATGTTCAGCTCTATCAACATTACAATCACAAAAGCAAAAATAACTTCAGTAACAAGTTTAAAAGTACAATTCTACAATGTTAATCTTTAAAATCAAATATTTGTTGCAATTGTCATTACTGAACTAGGTACATTTTCAAGTTTGAGTTAATTTTATTCATTTCACTGCTTATCTAAGTCAATCTGTCCAACTCTCAAGTGAACACCGAAATCAGGCAGAGATTGAGCGAAGCAATCTAAATAAATGGTTGTTTGGCAGTAAACGGGTGTAGCGTAAGATTGAGTACACACCGCTTATTCTATCAGTCAGCTGTTACCTCTAGGCGTCCCCGCTGTCCCTGACGCACCAGTCACATCTATTACACTACAGTACACACTGTGCAACACAGGAGGACGACGCTCGCCTCCAGCACGACGACATTCAGTAGAGAGCGAAGGGAAGGGACGGGTTTGGGAAAGGAAGGGCGAGAGATTAGAGGGCTGAGTGCAGTTGACAGCCGTGGCAAATCTCATTGCCGGAGGTGAGTCAAAACACCCACAAGCATCCTGAAGGCTATTTTTACCCAGGGTGTTTTGCATGCTCATCCAAAAACCCAAGAAATCGAGTATAATATTAGGATGAGACTAATGACGATAATCCTACAGGTGAGCTAAAATACCTGTACAGTTCCGTCCTCAGTTCCCAGGGCCACAAATGTGGCATTTCTGCTGATACATGTACAGCGAATCCTAGGTGGGAACTCTTCACTCTCAAACAGAACGGCACCTGTCGATCCGGTCCGCACCTGATTGAACATAATGCAAAGTTACATGTCATATTATAACACTGGACTCGCAGCTCTCTGGTGGAACGTACCTGTAATCGGTTTCTGCTGTCTGGTGCCACTATTGTAACGTCGCTTTGGGAGAAGAGAACATCAGAATCCCTCTTCAGTGCTGCGGCAGAGGAAGTGTGAACCCGATCTGTCTCCCACAGCTAGACAAGCGTTAACACTTGTTGTGATAACAGGTCAATACTGTTCAAAGAATAACTGCGAAAGACTGTCACACTACAGGAAGAGAGGGGCCGAAGCTAGCTTACCCTGATGGTCTGATCATCAGAGGAGGACAGCAGGAGCGAGCCATCAGGTGAAAACTGGACACAGTGAACCCAGCTCAGGTGACCATTGCATTCGGCTTTCTTTTTACTGGTCTCAAAGTTCCACAACTTTGAGAAAAAAAAAAAAATCAAATCCCAGAATTAAACCAGAATTACTTTATCACATGTTTTGCATTGTGCATTCTTTATACTTGCAGGTAATATGGTTTTGAGATTTCACACTGTACATTTGTAAACTCTAGGTTAAAGGGATAGTTCATAATGAAATTTGTCACAGAAGAGAAGAAATTGTTAAAGTTATTTTGGTTTTCTTTGTGCAAAAGGATTCTCGTAGCTTTATAACATTACGGTTGAACCACTGATTTCACATGGACTGTTTTAATGATGTCTTTACTAACTTTCTGGGCCTTGAATGTGGTATTTTTGTTACTAATGAAGATGAGCATTTGGACAAGGGCAGAACACAACCAACATGTTTGCATATGAACTTGTCATGTACATTTTTATTTAGCAAGGATGCATTAAACTAATCAAAAATGACAAAAAAAAAAAATCATGGTTTCTACAATTTGTGCTTGTTTGCTTTTTTTATAAAATCAGCTAACCAGCTAATCAAATCAGCTAATCTAAAAAAAAAAAAAAAAGAAAAAAAAAAAAAAAAAGTAAATAGTTATTTTAAATAATTTGTGACTCTGAACCACAAAACCAGAAATTCAATTTCAAACACTTAGTGTTGTGCTGTACCTCTACAGTGTAATGTGAGAGCGCAACTGCCAGCAAGCTGCTGTTAGGACATGCGTGGCAGTATTGCACTGTGCTCAGACGACTCGTCTTCATCTCCAACAACATGTCTGAAGTCTCTACGTCAAACACCTAACATGCATACAACAGACAATATACAGAGTTAGCACAAACTATTATTACAGGGGAAACACAAATACCCAAACACTAAAAATTTCGATAGATAACTGATGATTTTATTTGAATTGGTGCACTATGTAAATTATCATAAGATTATGATTAAATTAAATGTAAGTGTTTGCATGGTCGACCTGAATCAGATTTATACACACAAATATATACATGTACATAAAAAGCTGTTATAGGCACCAAATCACTGCCAACTCATTTCACAACACCACTCACAAAATCACTTACAAACACAGCATTTCTGGCAGCACAAATGATGCGTAAGCCATCGGCCGACCAAGTGCTGCATTTCACGATGGCTTTTATTTCATCATCACTCTCCGGGAAAAAACTATTGACATCAATTGATTTCCACTCATTGGCAGATTGCACCTCAAACAGCTGACAGATACAAAACACACCAGTGCAAGAAACAGTTAAGAAAAACATTCAAATATGATCCAGCAGTTTGACACTCATAAACATGAATTAAAATATACAGATGAGGTTGTAGATCAAGTCTTGTGTTTTCTATAGCAAATGCATTAACTAATCAAGCAAATTAATCAAATGGACCACAAAACTATTTAAGTAGCACAAATAAAAGCCAAAATACATTGTACATCATCAGGATATTAAGTAAAGACCATGTTCCATGATGACTGGTTTTGTGGTCCAGGGTCACAAATGGGCAAGTAAAACAGTTGCCAATAAGCAAATCCAATAAATCAAAGAAAGTCAAATAACCTTTAAGGTGCCGTCACTGGATGAAGTGGCGAGGTAAGTGTCGTTAGGAGAAAAGCAACAGTGATTGACAGGTTCCATGTGTCCAAACATAGTGTTCTGAGAGGTTGACTTGTTGGGGTTCCACAGCTGCAAGAAAGACAGTGTAAGAGGGCAAAAAGGTAGGATGAACAGAACAAAGGGATTACGCATGCTTTGTGTAGGGGCCTTGATCACTCTGTCAGGGTCTATTGAATAGGACAGCCTATATAAGAGAAGAACATATTTAGTCTGCAGGATATGTCTTATGTTCAACACATCTGCTATTACATTCTCCAAATCTCATTTCAGGGTGTTTCTTTCACTCCTCATGCAGAGATATTCAACGAAATGCCCCTTTTGTGCTCACGCCTCCACTGGGGGGGGTGCTCTCATTACGTTTTTGACACCCATGCTCGCTCACTCTGCGTTTTCGCACCCTCAAATGAATACAGCTCAACTGCAGACTCCTGCTGTCACACTCCTACAGATCTCCCACAATTCTCTGCAAATTTCACAAGCTGTAAAATTACACGGCTGCCCCGTTCCCCTCCTCTGCTGTTCCGAGCGAACGTCCTACCAGCTGTCATTCTCATTACTCATGTTCACCAAATCTGACTCTAAATGTGGAAAGAGGAAATGGAGGGTGCAGAGGAAAAAAAAAAAAAAAAAAAAAGTGCAGATGAGATTTAATTATCAAACTCTTTGGAGTGCCACTACTACACAACTGTTTTCTGTGCTGATCTGCACTGACTATTCTTTTGAGCGGAGTTTATTCAAGAATTTTTAAATGGAATATGCCTAGTGTTACACATACTTGGTTCAGCACAATATTACTAAATTTTCACAGACAAGTTTTGTAACAAATGAGTAAACATTCTAATATTAAAATGCACTAAAAAAGTAACAATGAATTTTAAAATGGCTACAATTCTAAAATATACACTACCAGTCAAAAGATTTTTTTTTAAAAGAATTTTGTCAAGCCTGCATTTATTTGATCCAAAATACAGCAAAATCAGTAATATTGTACAGTTTTTCATTTTAAATAACTGCTTTCTATTTAAATATATATTAAAATGTAATTTATTCCTGTGTTCAAAGCTAAATTTTCAGCATCATTACTCCAGTCTTCAGTGTCACATGAACCTTCAGAAACCATAGTAATATGCTGATTTGCTTTTCTTCATCATCATACACTTTTTTAGGATCCTTTGATGAATAAAAGACAAATATTTATCTGAAATAAAAAGCTGTTGTAACATACTGGCTCCAAGCTTTTCAATGGTGTAGTGTAATATTTTTTTATTATAGAAAATGAGGTTGTTGTTGTTGTTTAGCAAGGATGCTTTAAACTGATTAAAAATGATAAAGACCTTTATAATGCTACAAAAGATTTTCACAAATGCTGTTCTAAAAAAAAGGGGGGGGGGGGGGGTGAGAGGAAATCTACTGTTCTACCATTTTAAACAATGTTTAAAATGTTTTTTGAGCGGAAAATTGGAATATTAGAAAGAATTCTGAAGGATCATGTGACTCGAGTAATGATGCTATAAATTCAGCTTTGAATTCACAGTAATAAATTGCATTTATTTTACAGTTGGTTAAAAATAAAACTAACAATTTTAGCTATACTTTGGATCAAATGAATGCATGCTTTGTGAGCCTGGTGAGCTTTTTATTAAAACAAAACAAAAAACAACAACAACAGCAACAACAACAGCAACAACAACAACAACAAAAAAAAGTGTGTAGACTGGTAGTGTACAAATATAAAAATCTAAACTACTAAAAATTCTAACAAGAATTCTGAAACTGCACAACAACAACAACAACAACAACAACAACAACAACAACAACAACAACAACAACAACAACAGTAACATTTAAAAAGTACAAAATTTAAGCTCTAAACATCTCACCTTAGTGTTGGTGAATGTGTCATTAGAGCAGGTGGCCAAAAGGACACGTTGTCTTGTGTTGGTAAACTGGCAGTGGTTTATCTGTTCCTCGTGTTCCTCCGCAAACTCTCTGATAAGAGTACCTCGCTCAACACTCCACAACTACAACACACAAAATACTTCTCATTCTCCTGACTGATTTTTGAACATTCACAGAACTTTCCCACATAATAACAGTATAGCATGACCATGTCTGTCAAGCAACAAAAATGAACAGTATACATGTTTGAAACAGGATGAGGATGCATATTTAAAATTCTGGAGCCAACCCTTACCCTATAGAAAAATACTGACCCACAAATAAAGTGGGCACAGAGACAAACACACTAACCTTAACCTTCCGGTCACTAGAGCAGGTTGCAATGTAACGGTCATCTGGAGAGAAGGCACAGCACAGAACGTCCTCATCATGAGCCTGAAGCTCCAGAAGTTTCTCTCCAGAGGTAGTTTTAAACAGCTGTTGAGTACAATCAGATACATGTCTCCATCAGATAATACTGCACAGTGTCAGGACAAACGGCAGGACGCAGCTGGATATTTACCCTCAGGGCCTTGTTGGCCCCACAAGAGGCGATTTTACTCCCATCTTTGGAGAAGCAAGCATAGTAGACAGACCCCTGGTGAGGATGCATGACCAGCCGGGACAAACTATCCTCATTATTTGTGTTCCTTAAAATTCAAAACATTCTCAATCAAAACCAATCCGTTTTCAATCAATCTTCTACATGAAAGTTACAATGTGAGGCAGTGTGGGATGCATACACCCAGTCTAGATACAGCTGCCCTCTGCTGGCCCTTTTCTGCGCATGCATCAAGGCCTGTCTGTAAACCTCTGAACGCGCCGACTGAGACAGAGCCAACTGCACTACGTCAGGAAACGGCCTCTGCTCCAAATGATGTCCGTTTAAAGACAGGAACTCCTGAAACTGCAGTCTCACCTCACTATTCTGTGTAAAAACACCATAATTAATCATTAAAATGGAACAAAAGGATGACAAGGAGTTAAAATGCAAAACTTCCTAGTTTTAATTTTTAGAATTGATTTAAAATGCATCAGACTTGAATTTCAAAACCAAGCCATTATCCTAAACATGTTTATCCAGACTGAGGCAAAAAACAAAAGAAAAAAGAAAGTGACATTTGGCAATCTGGCCCATTTATACAAACTGTATTCTGCACCAGTTTCATGTAAAAACTCATTCGGTCAGTCACTTCTAAGCTGATTAAGATGTGTAATCATAAGAACACCAATAAAAATTATTACTTTAACAACAGTATAAATACCTCTTTGTCTAATATTTCACCATATTCTACATAGTCGTTGATAAGATGGGCAGATCCCATGATTTGAGCTTTCTCTTTAACCCAGTCCAAGGAAAACATCAGTGAATAAAGCTCCTGAAACACAAAGAACAATGTTCATGATGTACCAGTAATCATTAGAAGATTCTACATAAACTCCATAAGAGTGGAAATGTATTACCTTGGAAAGTCCTGCTTTAGCCATGTGATACGGGAGGAAGCGGTACCAATACAAAGAGTCTATATCCCCAGAGTTGGGTGGCCTTTCATTATAGAACTGCTGGTATTGACGGACCATCTTTTTATGCAGTTCCTACAAGAAAAAAGACATTTCAGACCTTGTTCTCTGGTGGTATCTTTTAAAGGAGATCTATTATGCCCCTTTTTACAATATGTAAAAAGTCTCATGTGTCCCTTGAATGTGTCTGTAAAGTTTCAGCTCAAAATACCCCACAGATCATCATTTATCTCATTTTAAAAATTTTGAGTGGAAGCAGAAACAGTTTTCGTGCAAGTCTCTTTAAATGAGCTGCTGCTCCCTGCCCCATTTTCCAGAATAGGGCTGTGCCTTTACAGCTTGTACTTCAGATACTCTACTAAAAAAACATGTTTGGTTTTGGATTATCATGTCCATCATGCTGAAATTGTCCATTTTAAACCATATTAAACTTCTGATATATAGTTTTCTGAGCACACAAATCCTAAGCACACCAACTGAAAGAGACTAAACTTCAAGTTTAAAACACACACGAATTGATGGACCACATGGTCAGTGACGGCGTCTTGACGAACGATGAAGCAGCAAGGGTGCTTAGCAAGGTTTGTTGTGATGTTCCAATAGTAGATGGCAAACATGCTCCATTTTCCTCAATAAAAAGTGAATGTTAAGTTTTCCCATTTCTGCTTCTCCAGCCTACTAGACAGTTTTGTCTGTAAAGGTAAACAGCTGGGAAAGTCTCCTGGGTAGTACCGGGACCCGATTACAAAAAAAAAAAAAAAACAAAACAAAAAAAAAAAAAGGCAACTCACAGCAATTTGATCACGATTCTGTTCGATAAGAAAGTCCAGCTGCAGATCGTGAAGGTAATAGTGATATGGTCGCTGGTTACAATCTCGAAACAGCAGAGATTTATTCACAAACTCCTGTAGGACGTCCTCTACTTCCTCCAACTCAAGACCCCACAGCACTAACAGAACCTGCATGACAAATCAAGTCAACTACAAAAATACAAATTCATGAAAAAAAGCAATTTAAAAACAATTGCAAGTTTTTAGTAGATGGTAACAGATTTTGTCGGACCTTTGCAGGCACTTTGACATCTTTTTGCATGATGCTCAGGTCTCTGTACAGATCTTGGTGTTCAGGCTCCAAAACCTGCAGGCTGGCATCCATGGCCTGGTCCAGAGCATCATAGTCGTAAGACGATGACTTGCGGATCCGCTTGAACTGCTTCTTCTGCAGCTGTCGCAAGTAATAGCTCCAGCGGTCAGGGAACTCTCTCAATAGAGCTCCAATCAGAGAAACAACCAGAGGAGAACCTAACAGGAGGAGAAACATTTACAATGGTGTGTAAAGGACTACACTAATGGTACTTCATGATTACACCATAGTATTATGTACCATCACTGAATTGTTATTCCAAGGTAATAAATAAATAAATAAATAAATAAATAAATAAATATATATATATATATATATAAATATAAATAATAAGTGTAACCCTGGACCACAAAACCAGTCATAAGGGGTCAATTTTTAGAAATTGAGAAGAATAAATAAGCTTTCCATTGATGTATGGTTTGTTCGGATAGGACAATATTTGACAGATACAACCATTTGAAAATCTGGAGTCTGAAAGTGCAAAAAAACACCAAAAAAATTAATCCAAAAAAAAAAAAAAAAAAATCACCTTTAAAGTTGTCCAAATAAAGTTCTCAGCAATGCATATTTACAAAATCTATCATGGAACATGATCTTTACCTAATATCCTAATGATTTTTGACAAAATAAAAAATCATTTTGACCCATACAATTGTTTGTTGGCTATTACTACTAATATACTCATGCTAGTTATGACTGGGTTTGTGGTTCAAGGTCACATATTATAAAAAAAAAATAATAAATTAAAGGCAAGTCATCAAACTTGTAATCCTTAAACTTAAAAATAATTTCAGAAACGGTTACAAGCAAGATATCTATTGTAAAGTGAATGTACAGTGAGGTAGCAGACAATACCAGCCCCAATTAACAATCAGTGGGTGAGATGTGCGAGTCATGCGATTATGTGGTTTGATTTTCAGTTTTGCATAAAGAGTGATTTGTACCTTTACATTCGCTCACGATGCTGCGTGCCTGTTCTGGAAGTTTCTGCGGTTTCCCGTTAACATACAATGCAAGAATTTCCAGGGCTTTCTCCTCATCTAGACCGCTCTCAACGGGCACTTCAAACCTTGTACCTACACAAACAGAGAGAAGCACACAAACATAATGAACCTTATTTTTGAATGAAATTAGGATGTTAAATGAATTAAGCAAGATAACCGCAACCACATAGACAAAGGAACATCTCTCTCATAACCTCAGCTGAAAATAGCTTATCTCTAAGCCCAGCTGCTTTCCTTTATCAGAATTTTATGTAACTTCATTTAGTTCCGGATTTGCAATGGAAGCAGCAACGTAAGCAGGCACAGGATCCACCTAGACACTAGACATTTAGGAATAACCACTGTGTAGTTGGTCCAGAATCCATCTGTGAAATGCAAACTGGATGCACTAAAATTAACTCACCGCTTACAGAGTCGGCCAGACCTCGATTGCGAGTGGTCAGAAGAACTCTACTCTGAATATCAAAGGACCTGAGAGTAGAGCTATCCCAGACATCGTCCAGAATGAGCAGGGATCTGATAGAGAAAGGGTTGATAATCAATGGACTTGTATGTTCTGAGTAAATGGTGAACGAAGACCATATCCTTCCAGGACTCACCTGGGGAACCTGCGGAGCATCAGGAACCTCATGCGCTCTTTAGCCTCCTCCACGGAGCAGGGTGGCCGCTGACTGGCATCCAAACTTTGACCCTGCTCCAAACGGAAACATAGAGACTGCATCCTTACTAAAAGGTCTGCCCGCTCACACTGGCCAACAGAAAGCCAGTGAACGCCACCTGGAAAACACTCTGAGCCACAGAGAGAAAAATAAAACATTGGGCTCTTTTAGACCTGGGATCTGTTAGAAAATGAACTCCTAAAAACACTTCTACAATCTCAATTTATTTAATTAAATTAACGTGTCCTTTCACTTTTAGAATATTTAAAACAACAACCATTTAAAAAAATAAATAAAAAAGCAAAAAATAAATGAAATAAGACCAAAAAAAAAAAAAAAAAACTTAACTAAAATAAAAACACTGAACGACAGAGAAAAATAAAACAAAGGCACATTTAGCTCTGCGGTCTTTTAGAAAATAAACTCTTAAAACATGCTTTCACACGCTCAATTTATTTTTACCTGAATTAATTTATTCACTTCTAGAATACATTATAGCACTACAAATTAAAAAAAAAGAAATTAAATACACAAAATAAAAAAATAAAAATATAAGACAACAATTCTAAATCAAATAAATGACTTAAAATTTATCGGAATTAATAAAATAAACTAACAAAAATATTTAACGGATTTCCCCTAATGTATGGTTTGTTAGGATAGGGCAACATTTGGCTGAGATACAACTATTTGAAAATCTGGAATCTGAAGGTGCAAAAAAATTAAATCAACATTGAGAAAACTGCCTTTAAGTAAAAGAAGACATAATAAAGACAATAACACTCAGTTAATTTTTAGCCAAATTAAATTGTCTTATCAGTTTTAGAATTTATTACAGTATTACAAATAAAGCAAATAAACGAATAAATTAAAACAAAAACAAAGACAAACAAATGAATAAATAAACTTGAGACAGAATGAATATTAAAAAAAAAAAAAAAAAAAAAAAAAAAAGCACTTTTAGCCCTGTGATCATTTAGAAAATAAGCTTTTTAACTTAATTTGTCCACCATCACTTCTAGAACACATTATAGAATTACAAAAAAAGCAAGTGTAAACACAAAAGTAGTTTGAAAACTGTGCATTTAGAAATACAAAAAAATAAATGAATAAAAATACTGTTAAATCATTACCCTTAATGAGGGCATGGTCTCGAACAGCCTCTGCAGCCATCACAGACTTCCCTGAGCCCGCCATGCCAAACACAGTGACCCATCCTGTCGTATTCTTCAACCGGTACAGCTTCTCCCGGATCAGGTTGAGCAGAGTGGGTCGGTTCACAAACACCACAGGTCTCTGAGGCACCCCACCTTCACTCAGAATTGCCTGGACTATAAACAAAAACACAAAAACTCTAGAATCTCTTACTAATCTACTTCAAAAACAAGTTCATACACGTCTATGTATCACTTACCAGAGTGAGACACTCCATCAGCAAAGCTCCTCTCTCCCTCAGGGCTGAGCAGAGGCAGGTCACTATGAAGGAGGTTAGCCAGATCTCCATAACTCTCCCTAATCAGCGCATTATAGAAGGAGATGTAAGCCCTGTTGTCTTTCCTCAACAAGACCTCTAGCAGGGCTGCGGCCTGCTCTTTTCTAGTAGGCTGGAGAAGCAGAAATGGGAAAACTTAACATTCACTTTTTATTGAGGGAAATGGAGCATGTTTGCCATTGGAACACAACACAACACAACAAACCTTGCTAAGCACCCTTGCTTCTTCATCGTTCGTCAAGACGCCGTCACTGACCATGTGGTCCATCAAGTAGGAGGCTTTGATGTCCTGCTCCAGAGTGGCTTTGGAGCGCAGCAGGCAGCTGCGAGCACGTTCCTCCATCTCCACATAAGCTGCAGTGCTCTTCTGAGGAACACTGCACTTAACTGATGGTTACTTAGTGCAACAGGGCAGGATACATTGAACTGTGAGAGAGAACATACAAATGATCTCTGTTAGACTAACATTTAGAACATTTCATTTTTCAGATCCTAATTTAAGACTTGAGGCCTGTTTACACAAAGTTTCAATAATCTTTTTCTCTAATTCTGCAAGAACAAAGTAGTTCACACCACAACTAACAAATTATATCATTGGAACCACTTTCAGAGCGATTTATGGAAGTGGAACGATTTGTGGTGTAGGTGAGGACATGAATAAAGTTCTCTTTACAGTTAAAATTCTTGGTGTGAACAGGCCTTTAGGATGGGAATTCTGTAATGCAGCCCCATGTCAATAAAAGTTGTCCATGTTCCCATGGTCCATTTGGAAATTAACATTTTAGGAATTCCCTAACGTTTTTAAATGCTATAGTTCCGATCCTGGCTGCTGATTGGTCAGCACACAAAATCAACTAAAATGTTAACAGGTGAATCATATCAGTGCACAACCCGTCAAAATGAAAGCTTTGATTTGATTTTAAGTTTTAAAAATGATGGAAATTCATGTAATATATATGTACCAGCCCAAAGTTTTTTTTTTTTTTTTTTTTTTTTAATTCATTTAATAACTATATTTTAAATGTAATTTATTCCTATGATTTCAAAGCTTATTTTTAGCATCTCCACTCTAGCCACATGATCCTTCAGAAATCTTTCTAATGTTCTGATTTGCTGCTCAAAAATTAGTAGATTTTTTCCAGGTTTCTTTGATGAATAGAAATTTCAGAAGAACAGCATTTATCTGAAATAGAAATCTTTGGTAACATTATAAATGTCTATCATCACTTCCAACCAATTTAAGCATGCTTGTTAAATAAAAGCATTAATTTCTATATTTTTTCCCAAAAAAATATACTGACTCCAAGCTTTTGAATGGTATAGCGTATACAAAGCTTTTTTTTTAAATGAAATTTGGATCCTTCTATTCATCAAATAATCATAAAAAAAGGTACTCAGCTGTTTTAAATATTGATGATGATAATGATGATGATGATAATAATAACAATCATCTAAATGTTTATTGAACAGCATATTAGAATAATTTCTGAAGGATCAGGTGACTGGAGTAATGATGCTGAAATTTTTGCTTTGAGCACAAGAATAAAAAGTACATTTTAAAATATATTCAAATAGAAATTGGTTATTTTAAATAAACATTTCACAAGATTACGGTTTTAGCTGTACTTTGGAACAAATAAATGCAGGCTTGGTTCAAAAACCATCAAGATTCTTATGGTTCAAAAACATTTGACTAACGTTAGTTATACCAGTAAATATTTGTATTTTATTCAATACTCTCTTTTTGGAGGGAGCCTGTGTCTTTAAACCATTGTAAACAAATTCAGTCAAGAGTGTCCAAACTTTTTTTAACTGATGCATAACAGGTCACAAGATAATGAACAATACGAGTAGCATACCGGTTTAACAAGCGTTTTAAAACCAAAACTAAAACTAATAAGACTTTACTAACACAAATACAGAGGTTCATATAATGTTACGTAAGTCGTGTACTTACGGTCATGTCACTGAATAAGACAAACGGTCTGTCTCCCAATGTAAAAAATGCTATGAATAATTCATTTCAACAAGCGCACAAGTCCAAAAATATAATCATATTAACTTAGTTCAGCGGAGAAACTACTAGAACGCCTAACAAGACGAAAACGTAGTCGACAAACCTAATTTATAGACTCAGGTGTGGTTAATCAGCCTATGGTAGTTAATGGTGTTTATTAACTGACTTCTGATCAGTTAGAGTATAAATCTAAAATTAATTTAATAGACAGGGTTATACTTACAGATATTGTGCTTCGAGAAAAAGCAGAAAGGAACGAGAGATTGTTTCCGGCTAGATAGTGACAAATTACTTTCAGTATGATATTCTCAACAAATCCAGTTATTTAAAACCAAATTGTCCACCCCTAAAATGTGCGCTTCCTGCTTTTTGACACAAACAACTTCCCCGGTGCGAAGCTGACCAATAGCGAACAGTCGTGTGGTCACGTGACACGCTGAGGTAATGCAGAGTAGCATTTGTCTGTAACTAGGCAGATGAACGCATGCAGTCACTTCAGAATTAACTTCAAACATCGGCTTTTTTCTTTTACAAGTCAGTACAACTAACACGTTAAATTCTATATTTATAATTGTAGGTGTTGTTTTTACATCGCGTGGTAAATATTTAATTCAAACACAGGATTTTCAAATTATGCCCTAAAAACAAATCTATTTTGATGAGGATTTCTCATCTAGTTTTTTAACTGACTAATGTTAAGCTTTTAGTTTTTTGTTTTGTTTTGTTTTTTTTTTTCATTCAAACATAGGATTTTCAAATTATGCCCTAAAAACAAATCTATTTTGATGAGGATTTCTCATCTAGTTTTTTAACTGACTAATGTTAAGCTTTTAGTTTTTATTTTTATTTTTTATTTTTACAATTATTTAGCTACATCTGCTTTTTACTGTGTTATTTAATTGTTATTGTAAATGTTAATATTATTTATTTGTTTTTATTTGCTCAAAGGTAATAGTGACTGATAAATTGATCCATTTTAAGACACACAGTGCTTGCGCTGTAGTGTTGCTTTATCTGCAATAAAATGGGGCCTACTTTATTATTTTATAACAACATATATATAATTGTGCATTGAGGCAGCTTAATTATTCTTCAGTCTTTGACGCTGCAGTGCTTGAAATGAAAAAAAAATGAAGTAATTAGCAAATAATTTATAGTCATAGCTGCTCATTAGTCACAAACCTCTTCATTCAGAGTGCACATCAAATAGCAAAGTCAATTTATTACCAGTGTTTTGACAGTAAAACACACACACACACACACACACACACACACACACACACACACACACAAAACGTTGATGGCAGTGGTGAATGCTGATCAAAAGCTTGACTTTACTTCAGTGACATCAAAATGCTGTGCTTAATTAAATTGGAAATACAGTAGAATTTGTTCTCCATGAATATGCACTTTCAACATGAACTTAACTGTTAGAAAAACAATATCTGACAGTTTGGTTATTTGAGAGTCTCTGTCTCAGTCTTTACAGTAATCAGGGTACTATAACTGTGTATTATATATATATATATATATATATATATATACAGGTCCTTCTCAAAAAATTAGCATATTGTGATAAAGTTCATTATTTTCTGTAATGTACTGATAAACATTAGACTTTCATATATTTTAGATTCATTACACACAACTGAAGTAGTTCAAGCCTTTTATTGTTTTAATATTGATGACTTTGGCATACAGCTCATGAAAACCCAAAATTCCTATCTCAAAAAATTAGCATATCATGAAAAGGTTCTCTAAACGAGCTATTAACCTAATCATCTGAATCAACTAATTAACTCTAAATACCTGCAAAAGATTCCTGAGGCTTTTAAAAACTCCCAGCCTGGTTCATTACTCAAAACCGCAATCATGAGTAAGACTGCCGACCTGACTGCTGTCCAGAAGGCCATCACTGACACCCTCAAGCAAGAGGGTAAGACACAGAAAGAAATTTCTGAACGAATAGGCTGTTCCCAGAGTGCTGTATCAAGGCACCTCAGTGGGAAGTCTGTGGGAAAGAAAAAGTGTGGCAGAAAACGCTGCACAGCGAGAGGGGGACCTGCAGAAGCAGTGGACTGAGTCTGGAGTAGAAACATCCAGAGCCACCGTGTACAGGCGTGTGCAGGAAATGGGCTACAGGTGCCGCATTCCCCAGGTCAAGCCACTTTTGAACCAGAAACAGCGGCAGAAGCGCCTGACCTGGGCTACAGAGAAGCAGCACTGGACTGTTGCTCAGTGGTCCAAAGTACTTTTTTCGGATGAAAGCAAATTTTGCATGTCATTCGGAAATCAAGGTGCCAGAGTCTGGAGGAAGACTGGGGAGAGGGAAATGCCAAAATGCCTGAAGTCCAGTGTCAAGTACCCACAGTCAGTGATGGTCTGGGGTGCCATGTCAGCTGCTGGTGTTGGTCCACTGTGTTTTATCAAGGGCAGGGTCAATGCAGCTAGCTATCAGGAGATTTTGGAGCACTTCATGCTTCCATCTGCTGAAAAGCTTTATGGAGATGAAGATTTCATTTTTCAGCACGACCTGGCACCTGCTCACAGTGCCAAAACCACTGGTAAATGGTTTACTGACCATGGTATTACTGTGCTCAATTGGCCTGCCAACTCGCCTGACCTGAACCCCATAGAGAATCTGTGGGATATTGTGAAGAGAAAGTTGAGAGACGCAAGACCCAACACTCTGGATGAGCTTAAGGCCGCTATCGAAGCATCCTGGGCCTCCATAACACCTCAGCAGTGCCACAGGCTGATTGCCTCCATGCCACGCCGCATTGAAGCAGTCATTTCTGCAAAAGGATTCCGGACCAAGTATTGAGTGCATAACTGAACATAATTATTTGAAGGTTGACTTTTTTTGTATTAAAAACACTTTTCTTTTATTGGTCGGATGAAATATGCTAATTTTTTGAGATAGGAATTTTGGGTTTTCATGAGCTGTATGCCAAAATCATCAATATTAGAACAAAAAAAAGGCTTGAACTACTTCAGTTGTGTGTAATGAATCTAAAATATATGAAAGTCTAATGTTTATCAGTACATTACAGAAAATAATGAACTTTATCACAATATGCTAATTTTTTGAGAAGGACCTGTATATATATATATATATATATATATATATATATATATATAGATAGATAGATAGATAGATAGATAGATAGATAGATATAATACACAAAATACATTTTAAAGGTACAAATGTTTAAGGAATAGTTAAAAATTAAAATTTGAAAACAAAAAGAAAACCTAAATAGGCAAAAGTTTTTTAAATGTTTTTTTAAAAGATTTTAAATGTTTAAGAAGTCTCTTCTACTCACCAAGCCTGCATTTATTTGATCCAAAGTAGAGCAAAAACAGTAACATTTTTAAATATTTTTGCTATTTAAAATAACAGTTTTCTATTTGAATATATTTTAAAATGTAATTTATTCCTGATTTCAAAGCTGATTTTTAGCATCATTACTCCAGTCACATGATCCTTCAGAAATCATTATAATATTCTGATTTTGGATCTAAAAATTTAATCTGATCTTTGGATCTTTCTATTCATCAAAGAATCCTGAAAAACACACTCAGTTGTTTTATCATGTGACGGCAGTAATGATGCTGAATATGTAGCTTTGATCACAGGAATACTTTACATTTTAAAATATATTCAAATAGAGGATGAATGTCTTGATTGGTGGAAGTGTTATTATGGTTTTTGGACTTGTGTCATGTGAACTACTTGTGGATTACTGTGATGTTTTTATCAGCTGTTAAACTGCACCCATTCACTGCAGCTAATTTTCTGCAAATCCGTCTTAATATGCATTATACAGAGAATAGAAAATGCAACTGAAAGTCATTTTATATAGAATATTTATCACACTGCAATACTTGTTTGGCACTTTCAAATAATATCCAAATCATACATTATATTAAAATGCTTAAAACCTTAAAGGGATTACATTGCAAGTATACTTTATCCACTGACCTCAAAAATATGAATCGGCTCAACGGCAGAAAAATTATGTCAAGTGTTAGTGGTAGCGCGTAATTGAATGTATGACTGAATGCCGGACGTGCGTGAACACAGGTACCGTTAGTACCAATTTGCGCCATAGCGCACCGTGCCGTATGCGTCAGCGCTCAACTGCAGGAGTCAAACCTCTTCTCACATAACACACTGAACAGTCACATTAAGTTTCTAAGGTAGGATTAAATTTACAATGGCTGATAGCCTTAATTGCAGCGGCGGTAACTGCTCCAGTGCGCACCAGGAAGCGTTTGGGTTATCCGAGGGACACTTTGCGCTCGTGAAAGCTGCAGTTCTTGGGTGCATTTTCGTGCTGGCAACATTTAGCAATTTCTTCCTCCTCCATGCCCTTTGGAAAAGACGGAAAAGACGCACTCGAACTCAGCTGTTTCTTCTGCACCTGTGCCTGGCTGACCTGGTGGTCGCGTTCTTCCAGGTGCTGCCACAGTTATCCATGGAGATTACGCACCGGTTCAAAGGCTCCGATCTGGTGTGCAGAGCAGTTAAGTATCTTCAAGTGGTCGGGATGTTTGCGTCCACGTATATGATCGTGGCCATGACCATAGATCGCTATCACGCTGTCTGCAAACCCATGGTGTCGTTCTTTAGGGGGTCTTTCCGCAGGTATGTTGCCATAAGCGCGGCATGGCTCGTCTCCCTGGCGTTCAGCGCTCCGCAGATGTTCATCTTCTCTCTCCAAGAAGTTGAGAAGAATGTTTTCGACTGCTGGGCGACGTTTATTGAGCCCTGGGGAAGCAGAATATACATAACGTGGATCACTCTGTCCGTGTTTGTTCTGCCAGCCGTGATTTTGATGTATTGTCAGATAAAGATTTGCGCGGGGATCTATTTTAACATGAAGAGGAAAGCCTTGCAGGGCAGCACAGGTGATGGGCGCTCCAGCTCTAAAGGGATATCAAGTGCAATGCTGAAGACTGTCAAAATGACTTTTATTATCATCCTGGTGTACACCCTCTGCTGGAGCCCATTCTTCGTGGTCCAGCTTTGGTCAGCTTGGAGTCCAAGCAGTGCGCCCACGCAAGGTAAGTAAAAAACGCAAAGTTGATGTCCAAATGTCTGATATGCTTCTGTTTGGCATTTTCACGTGACATTGTCAAACATTTTACTATACAAATTATATTATCAGTTTAACAATGATTGTAAAGTTACACTGAAAAATAAACAAGAAGGCAAGCATAATGGTTTGAGATCCACAGAACATCATAAACTTCAATGGAAGAGTATCTGACTGCCTGTTTAGTTCATATGATCATAAATGTCCTGCTTATTTGATTATGTGACCCACCTACTTGTAGGAAAAGTGCAGAATCTAAAATATTTATTTTTTTGTTATTTGTAATATTTTCAATATTATATTTGTAAATATGTGTACATATCTCCATCCAGTATTTTTCTAAAATCTTTCTTTTTCTGTTCTGAATGACAGATTTGTCCTCAGTCTCTCTACAAATCTGCATATATTATACATAAAAGTGCTGAATCCTAAATATGACTTTCACATATTATTGTAAAATATTTTAAATATTAAATTTGTAAACATTTATACGTGTTTTTAGAATTGTTTTAATATTCTTCTTATGTTCAGGTCTAAACGCATTTAAAAAATATTAAATATTTGTAAAACTCATTTTTTCCTTTTTACACCACAGGTTTTATACTCAAGTTTGTCCTCAAATCTGCAAATATTATAAATAAAAGTGCTGAATCCTAAATTTTACTTATATATATTAGCGTAAGGCATTTTAAATATTATATTTATAAACATTTATACATATTTTTTGGAATTGTTTAAATATTCTTTTTATGTTCAGGTCTAATGCATTTTAAAAATATTAAATATTTATAAAATTAACCTTTTTTAATTTTTTTACACAATAGGTTTTGTACTGTTTCTCCACAAATCTGCAAAAATTAGAAATAAAAGTGCTGCATCCTAAATATGACTTTCACAAATTATTGTAAAATATTTAAAATATTATATTTATACATATTTTAACATTTATACATATTTTTGGAATTGTTTAAATATTCTTTTTATGTTGAAGTATAAATGCATTTTAAAAATATAAAATATTTGTAAAAGTAACTCATTTTTTCCTTTTTACACAAAGTTTGTCTACAAATCTGCAAATATTATAAATAAAAGTGTTTAATCCTGAATATTTCTTTAATGTATCACTGTAAAATATTTTAAAACATTATATTTGTAAACATTTATATGTATTTTTGGCATTTTTTAAATTATTCTTTATAATGTTGAGGTCTAAATGCATAAAAATATTAGGTATTTTTAAATATTTGTTATTATATTTGTAATTATTTATACATATTTCCCCCCACTATTTTTATGTTTACCCTTCTTTTTATGTTCACGTTTATATGCATAAAAAATCTGCAATATGTTTAATAAAGAACTGTTTTTTTAACATGTTTTGTCCTCTGTCCACAAAACTGCAAAGATTATAAATATAAGTGCAGAATCGTAAACATTACTTTCGTATATTACCTTAAAATATTTTCAAATTATTATATTGCTAAACATTTATACATATTTATGGGGTTTTTAATGTTCTTTTTATGTTCAGGTCTAAATGCATTAAAAACTTATTAAATATTTATTAAACTTTTTTCCACATGCACCACAGGCTTTGTACTTAGTTTGTCCACAAATCTGCAAATATTATAAAAGTGCTAAACCCTAAATATCACTTTCATATATTATCGTAAAATATTTTAAAACATTATACTCGTAAACATTTATACATATTATACATTTACACCACAGGTTTTGTCCACAAATCTGCAAATATTACATATACAGATGAAGAATCCTAAACATCTATAAATATTTCTACATATTTTGGCATTTTTAAAAAATATTTATTTTTATGCATAAAAATATAAGATGTATGTCTCCATATACTATATATAACCCCATGGTTACAGTGTGGTAGGCTTTCATGATAATAGATATTAGATAATAGATAAAGGCCCATTCATGTGAATACGTCATCATATATGATTACAACCATTTTCTGTTGTGGGAACTGTCTATCTCCGCTCAGCCTCAGATCTAGCTGATACATTGGCATTAGTAAAACCATTCATTAGCCTACCAAGGACCTGATCAGATTAAACTGAATCATGTGTAGACACCAGATGGTGCACACAGGCAATATTTTTGCACAGACACGCAATAGGTTCCAAGTCTGAACACTTCCTATATGTGCAATGTGCAATATATGTGCAATGTGTGTGATTCTTTATTTCCACTCTCATATCTATGCTACAGGGCCAGTGTTTGTCACCATCATGCTCCTCGCCAGTCTTAACAGCTGCACAAACCCATGGATCTACCTGTACTACAGCTAGAACCTCACAGACACCGAGCACCCACGTTCCTGCTGCTGAAGAGTGCATGAATATGGTTTCAGCATAAACTTACCCACCAATTTCTAGCCTTTTCTAATAAGTGAAGTGATTTTGGCTGTTGAAAGTTGCTGTTTACAGTGCATTGCGAAAGTATTCAAACCCAGCATTCATTTTTAATATATATATATATATATATATATATATATATATATATTTATTTTTTTTTTACATTTTGTTATGTTTCTGCTTTAGGTTAAACTGCTTTAAATGACTTTTTTCCCACATCCATCTACACTCCATATGCCATGATGAAAAAGCAAAAAAATGGTTTTTAATATCTTTGCAAATGTATTTAAAATAAAAAAACTCAAATGATTCCATTGCATAAGTATTCATATCTGGGACAGTTGAAATTTAGCTCAGGAGCATTCATATCGCTTGTAGACGTTACTACACTAAAGTTAATCTGTGGCAAATTAGTTTGAATGGTCATGATTTGGAAAGGCACATGTCTTGCTAAAAGGTCTAACACCTGAAAATGCATATCAGAGCAAAAACCAAGCCCTGACATAAAACAAAACTGCATGTAGAGCTGAGAAACAGGACTGGATCAAGCCACATATCTGGAGAAGAGTTAAAAAAAATTCTGCTGCATTAAAGGTTCACAGAAGCATGTAGTCTCTGTTACCCTTAATGGAAGTAGTTTGAAACAACCAGGACTCTTTCTAGAGCTGGTCAAACTGAGCAATTCATGGAGAAGGGCCTTGGTTAGAGTGGTCACCAAGAAAATGTTAGTCACTCTATGTGTGGAGACAGGAGAGACCTACAGAAGAACAAACATCACTCCAACACTCCACCGATCTGGGCTTTATGGCGGTGTGGCGAGACTCATTCCTCTCCTCAGTGTAAACACATGAAAACACATTCAGAATTTGCAAAAAAAAAAGCACCGAAAGGACCCTCAGACTGTGACAAACATGATTCTCTGGTCTGATGAACCTCAGTTCTAAGCTTCATGTTTGAAGGAAACAAGACCCTGCTCATCGCCTTAAAGGAAGACTCCACTTTTTTTGAAAACAGGCTCATTTTCCAACTCCCCTAGAGTTAAACAGATGAGTTTTACAATTTTTGAATCCATTCAGCCGATCTCCGGGTCTGCCGGTAGCACTTTTAGCATAGCTAAGCATAAATCATTGAATCTGATTAGACCGTTAGCATCTTGCTCAAAAAAGACCAAAGATCTTCGATATTTTTCCTATTTAAAACTTGAATCTTCTGTAGTTGCATTGTGTACTAAAACTGAAAGAAAATGAAAAGTTGCATTTTCAAGGCTGATATGGATACTAAGCCACTAAGCTAATAGTAAATTAGCTGGGGACTATATTCAGGTGCTGCGTAACAGAAGAACATCTCAATGCACCAAAATCTAGAGATAGCCTTAATGACAACTCACTCCAGAGCATTCAGAACCTCAGACTGGGCCGAAGGTTCACCTTCCAAAAGGAAAATGAGCCAAAGCACACAGCAAGTTATAGTAGCAAGTATATGAATACTTATGCAATGTACTTATTTCAGTTTTTTTTATTTTTAATGAATGTACGAAGTTGTGACAATTCTGTTTTGCATTGTAATTATGGTGTATGGAGTGTCGACTGATGTGGGAAAAACTTAATTTAAAGAAGTTTAACATAAGGCTGCAACATAATGCAAAAATACAGGGGTATGAATACTTTCGCAAGGTACTGTAATTTAGCAGGGTCATTTGTTCCAATTAAAACCAGAAATACTTGTACTGCTATAAAGAGAATGAAGGAGATCTGTTCCCTTTTTATCGTTGCATGTGCATGTGCTAAGTTAAATGTATAAGTAATTCGATGTTCACAGACTGAGATTTCCTTGAAGTTTCTGACAAATGACTAATGAGTAATGGCACCTCGCCTTTGTGTGGTAATATACCTTGTGATTTACAGGTAATGAACCAGCCATTCAACAGTAAATGACTAATTAACATCATAAAAGTCTTGTATCAAGAAAAATGGCTCTTACTTAAAAAAAAATAATGGTATAATTATAATCTTTTCTTAGTATGCATAAAAATATATATATTTAGCACATTTAGCACAAAATGAGCTGCAGAAGTGATTGTCATTATGAAATGCTGCTCAGATGGTCATATTTTGTTCTATTCAATACTGTCTTTTGTATCATTTCTAAAACACTGTGAATTGTTTTACCTGACCTATGTAAATTGCAATCCATTTAATGTGATTAAAGTAATGTTATGTTCCATTCCTTATTTAAATAAAAATACAAAAGCGCCTGTGTATAAAGAGTTCTATAGGATTATAATGATGTGTGACCGTTTCCATAGTCACTGTGTTGCTCTTGTACTTTCACACACACAAATTTCTTTGTACTGCAAAGCCTGTTTTCTGTGAAAGTAACTGTGTGGAGAATGCCTTCACATTCACATTCGTTTGACTTTGAACCCTTAAATAAAGTGAAATGAAAAGTGAATCTTGTTTTATAAAGAACCCCGAATTCATACAAACATCAGAGATCAGATATAGATTCCAGAAATGTCTATGCTTCTATTCCCTCTGTTCCCATAAATAATAGAGCAATATTAAATATTTAATGCACCTGAATATAGTTCCTCACATTTGTAGATTAAAAACAGACCATCTTTTGTTTGAGGAGTCTCTTGGGTTTAATTATTCTAAAAATATGTATTTTATTCTAAATATTTTTTATTTAGTTAGTTAGGCTATAATTTTGCAAAATAAATCCTATTTAGGCACCAAAAAAAGTAAAGACATCACACTTCATATGAAAAACAATTAAGCAAATGAACTCATAAAAGGGTCTTGGTTAATGCGCTTAAGTTACAATAGTAAAAACATGCTAAAAAGCATCTAACCTTTATGGAATTGCCAAATGACACAACATAATTGGTTTGCCTTTGTGCAAACTTTGTTTGGATTTGAGGCAAAATGGAAGCCTAAGGCCACTGTATCCAAGGTAGCTGCTGGGAAATGGAATTAGAGCATTTAGAGGCTGATAAAAAATGGTGGAGCCCATTGTAGCCGAAGGGCGGGAAGAAAGGCAGAAGTGAGGATAAGACAGCATCTTATGCCCCTTATCAAATACAATACAGTGTAAATTATGTCATTTAGGAAATGACCTCTGAAAAATATGAGATCATTAGATTGGATAATATTACAACAGCAGATTTATTTTTAAACTGAATAGACAAGCATCATAGCGCACAAAGAACAGTGACAATAATACGGTCTGACCTCCCAAACGAGACAAAGTCCAGATGCACTACCAGTCAAAAGTTTTTGAACATCAAGATTTATAATGTCTCTTCTGCTCAGTAAAACAGTACAATTTTAAAACATTTTCACTATTTAAAATAAGTTTTCTATTTGAATATATTTAAAAATGTAATTTATTCCTGTGATTTCAGAAATCGTTCTAATATTCTGATTTGCTGCTCAATTTTTTTTTACTGTTATTATTATGTTAAAAACATCTGAGTATAATTTCTCAAGGTTTTTTTATGAATAGAAATTCAGAAGAACAGCATTTATCTGAAACAGAAATCTTTTGTAACATTATAAATGTCTTTATTGACCAATTTAAAGCATCCTTGCTAAATAAAAGTATTCATTTCTATCACTTCTTTCCCAAAGAAAAAAAAAATTATACTGACTCCAAGCTTTAAAAATTGTATAGTGTATAATGCTACAAAAGTTTTGTATTTCAGAAAAATGCTTATCTTTGGGTCTTTCTATTCATCAAAGAATCCTGAACAAAAATGTGCTCAGCTGTTTTAAATATTGATAATAATAATAAAATAAAATGTCATTTGAACAGTAAATCAACATATTAGAATTATTTCTGAAGGATCATGTGACACTGATGACTGAGTAATGATGCTGAAAAATTAGCTTTGATCACAGGAATAAATTTACATTTTAAAATATATTCAAACATAAGTTTAAATAGTAGAAATATTTAAATTTGTTCAAATAAATCAAATAAATGCAGGCTTGGTGAGCAGAAGAGACTTCTTTAAAAAAACATATAAAAAATTTGAATGGCAGTGCACTCATAGAAACTAACATCATCCGAACACTTAAGCGTTGTGTTGATCGATAAAAGTGTAGAGTTTATTTTTAAAAAAATGACACTTGAAATGTTTCAAAGAGTGTATTTTGTATGTAATGCACCATTAACCGTTTTTAAGGCAGCAATTTTTGCTCCATCAATAATTCTCCCTCAAGACTCTGGCTGCTTTTAATGTTCAAAACCCTGTTATTATACCGTAGTTCATAGCCATATTGAATAAATAACTATTTTCAAGCTCTCTCTGCCAGTCTGTGAATGAACATCATCTATAACAAAGAGGTGACCTCTGCCACACTGACACCATGTGGCCATGCATGTATGGAACGAAAGACAGGCCCTATTAAATCCATTTCATATCCTTGCACTTCTCAGAAGCCACAACAACATAATTAAAAAAAAATATATATTTATATATATATATATATATATATATATATAAGTCTTACTGACAGGTATGGGGAAAAAAAGCTTTAACCTTTGCTTATGAATGGAGGACAAAGTGTTTTAAAATTCATTCTGGCAAGCAAGTACCACATCTCAGTTAGCTAACATGTTTGTCACTATACCTGCTGTATATTTAAAAGCTTTATACTGCACCACAGCTGATTTTATTTGGATTCACAAACTTTTTTGTCAGCTGAACCTCTTTGACATAAAATATTTACTTTTAATGCCGACTCCTGCATTAGCAGCACCACATGCAAGTGTTGTGATACTCTCATGAACACACATCGAAGACTGACACATTATTTTTTGTTTTCTTTGCTCACAAAAAGTATTCCTGTAGCTTCATAAAATTAAGGTTGAATCACTGATGTCACATGGACTATTTTATAGATGTCATTACTACCTTTCTAGGCCTTGAACGTGTCAGTTGCATTGCTGTCTATGCAAGGTCAGAAAGTATAAAATCAAAAATATCTTAATTTGTGTACCAAAGATGAACGAAGGTCTTACGGGTTTGGAACAACATGAGGGTGAGTAATTGACAGAATTTTCATTTTTGGGTGAACTGTCCCTTTAAAAACCTATTTGCATGTTGACATTTCTCTGATGTTGGATAGTGGTCACTTGACATTCAGGTCAACAACTAAAATGTTAAGTTTTTTTTTTTGTTTTTTTGCTACTTTATTATAATATATTTATATTATAATAAAATAGCAAAAAAAAAAAAAAAACATATTTACCCCTGAGATTTAAAAATATATTTTTTAATTATTAAGTATCACATTTGCATGTCCATTGATTCTCTGATGTTGATTATAGGCACATGCCATGCAGGTAAACAAATAAACAATTTCATTTTTTTATTTATTCATTAATTTTTTTAAATGATTCACATTCATGTTATATTTTTGATAAACTTTTGTTAACTAATAAACCCCTGCAGTTCCTTCACAATCACCAGTCTGATATAATGTTTAATGCACTTCGTTGTTAATAACAACAAATGGAGTATATTTTCTTACTCTTTGCATTTTTAAGTCAATATGGTAAAAGATTATGTGTCGTCTTGTATAAGTGTCTCATGTAATTGCTCAAAAACGGAAATTTACAGTAGCATGTTGCCAATGTGATAAATGAGTTAGGTCAAAAGTAATCTAAAAGTAGTCAGATTATATTACCTAAAATGTGTAATGTAATGGATTACGTTACTTCAATTTTTGTCATGTAATTTGGAATCAGTAACAGATTACAATTAGTACATAATCTACAAAAGCTCTGTATGTTCTATATATACATTACTGTACTGTATGCATTACTTTTCCTCAAACACTCTACAGATGTGATTTACATTCCTATTGTGTTTTAATTGCCATTAAATTGGCAGACTGGCAGTCTCATTCTACAGCTGAGCTTTGTCTTTGTCTCAATAATAGGAGCGTCTGGGATTCTGTCATTTATTATAGAATCCCTGAAAGCAAATTCTCTGTAAGAAAAATGTTCAGGAGACAACAAAACGAGTCAGCATGACTGGCAAAGATATCTTGCACCTTTTGCAGGCTCAGTCTGCTTTGAGAATATCACCTGTTTTTTTTTGTTTTTTTTCCAGAGTGGAGTTGATGACCTGGATGCTGCTGTCATGTGACCGCTCTGCAGACAAACAGAGAGAAAGATGTTATGTATTGTTAAGTTTCAGATTTTTTAAAGGGATAAGACAAAATGAACCTAAATTAACATACAAACTCCTTATCTTATATTTATCTAAATCTATCTTATCTAAAATATTATATTTCTTACGCATAAAACTGGTTTACAAATATACTTCAAGTCTTACAGGCGAAAAATATTTTATTTGTCTTTTGAGGGCGTTCCTCTGTTCTTCCACAGTTTGACTCAAGCGTTTGACAGCGCTCACTCCCGCTATAGAAACAGGAAGTGACGTTCGGACAAGCGTTCCATGTGCTCCCTGATCTGGACCAATCAAAACGCTTGCAGTCATTCATTGCAGGAATCAGCCAATCGCGTTGCGAGTCGTGGTGCAGTAACTTTAGCGCTGTCACAGCGTTCAGAAAAGCGATCAGCTGTTCTGCGGTTGATGTAACTTTGAGACGGAAACCAGCAACGGGTGAGTTTAAACCTGCAGTTTTCTCATATCTTAATGTTTTACTTTAGATGTATCTTATACAAATAGCTTATTAGACATGTTAAAGAATCATTCTGTTGCGTCGCATGCATTTGAGGTTGAAGATAATGATAAACAGGTAAACAAGAGTTTTTAAGCTGTCAAGAACACGTCAAGATCATAAATCAAGAGAAATAGGAAATTATATTTTGCTTCGAGTCAATGAAGCATTTTCGAGACATTCTTTTCATGATAATTAACCTATTAAACTTTTTTTTTTTTATGTAGCATAGATACAAAACCTTTTACAAAGGCAAAGTGGTTCACATAGAATTAAGACTAAGAACTATTATTTATAGCTGACAAGTGTTCAAAACATATCTGCATCTCTGTTTAGACACGTCAACCTCACTATATATATATATATATATATATATATATATATATATATGGTTACACTGAATTGTCTCGTGACACAAAACCAACAAATAAATTTGTGATGTTGTCTCTTGTTTCCTGTTGACAGCTCTGACCACAGACATGGCAACAGCTCAGTCAGTGTTTACTGTGGCTGTGAGCATTCTGCTCATCACAGAGCTCATTCTGGCCGAGGAAGACTACTACGAGATCCTGGGTGTCCCCAAAGATGCATCTGACCGGCAGATCAAAAAAGCCTTCCATAAATTAGCCATGAAGTATCACCCTGATAAAAACAAAAGCCCTGACGCAGAGGCAAAGTTCAGAGAAATCGCTGAGGGTGAGTCAACATACCTGTTTAAAACTATTCAGGGCACACCTTTCTAAACAATTCATGTGTTGACCAGTTATTAAAGCTATGCGTTTTTCACCCCCAGCATATGAAACATTATCAGATGACAATCGGAGAAAGGAATATGATCAGATGAGGAGCAGTCCGTTTTCCAGAGAGAGTCCGAAAGGAGGCAGCGGTGACCACTTCCGTCAACATTTTAGCTTCAACTTCGATGATATATTCAGAGACTCTGACACGTTTGCACACAATCCTCATTTGCATAATAAAAGACATTTTGAGAGGCACTTTCAGGCCCACGAGGAAGCACGTAGTAGGCACAGGAGGCACTTTCAGCATAATTTCGGTGGTGGCATGTTTGATGATATGTTTGAGGATATGGAGAGGATGTTCTCGTTTAATGGACACCAGACTCGGACTCAGAGCAAGTTTCACGGTTCCAGCAGGCAGCACTGTAGGACTGTCACACAGCGAAGGGGAAACATGGTTACAACATACACAGACTGCTCTTGAGTTCATGCGCACACGGAAATGTCTCCTGGTTGTGTTTATTGCAACTGTAATTAATTCTGTTTTGCTTTTTTGTGTTTTGGATCAGCTCTGATGATCTCTATAAAATCATTTCTGGGCATAACATCCTCAGTTTAGGGAGCCTAAGTCTGACTTTATACAAAATTCACAACATATTAATAATGTTATCAACACTTAACTTTAACACTTATTTACTTATTTTCAGATGTATTTTAAATATATTTCAAAATATATAAAAATGGTGAAATTATAAATTAGAAATATATTTTCTTTCCTCTTGAAGTATGATTTTGTACTAAAGTTAGGCAAAAATATATTTCCTTAGGCCTGTAAACATATACAGTATTTACCATATATTAAAAAATATCTAAAATATATTTTGGCCAGAAAACAGAAAAAATAGCCAATATATGGGGGTTGAAATGGCACTTTAATTATTTCTAAACTATCTTTTATTTGTTATAAAGTCAAGATTTAGGGTCTTTAAACCCATATTTGTGACTCTGGACCACAAAACCAGTCATGCGTGTACCTTTTTTTTAAATTGAAAATAATAATAAGCTTTCCATTGATGTATAGTTTGTAAGGATTGAGCAATATTTGAAAATCTGGAATCTAAAGGTGAAAAAAAAATCCAAATATTGAGAAAATCACCTTTAAAGTTGTCCAAATTAAGTTCTTAGCAATGCAAATTACTAATCAAAAATTAATTTGGATATATTTATGGTAGAAAATGTACAAAATATCTTCATGGAACATGATCTTTACTTAATACACCCATACAATGTATTGTTGGCTATTGCTACAAATATACCCGTGCTACTTACGACTGGTTTTGTGGTCCAGGATCACATTTAGTTTTTAGGGTAAAGGGCTTCCACATTTGTTTACATCCAATATCTTTAAAACACACTAAATGTGTGATTTTAGCCTGTTTTAGGTTATTTTGGAAGATCCTTAAACCTGTTTGAGACATGTACGTGATCACTAGCAGACATTCAAAGCGCTTTAGAAGTTAAAAAGGGCTGAAAGTGTGTCAAATTTTGATTTGCTTGATGTTGCACAATGTCGAAAAAGACTGAAACTCATTTTTTCTTGTTTGCCGTCACGTCTTTAACAAGCATTTAACGCAATTTGTATATCTTTCCATCTCGGCTAGCATTACACCAAAGCAAGTGGCTCTTTTGAAGGGGAAGTCCCTTACGTGTGCAATAATGATCAAGATCTTCTTGCTGTTGGGGGATCCTGTTAGCTGTAGGGCTTTCCTGAGGAAAAAAAAAACACAGCTGTATATGATCAAATGAAGTGCCGTGCTAAAAAACAGTTACTATTGTTTCAGCTTTGGAAATCGTGGTAAATTTCCATGTAAATGGAATGTTTTTGAGCAATTACCTGAGGCACGTGTACAAGAAGCCATGTATAATTCATTTTCTTCTAAATCAACTTGTAATATATATGTTTTACACTCCCTGTGGTTCTGGAAATGTGAATGTATTTATTTGGCTCTCCAAAGGTTTAATCTACAGCAAGATACTTCTTTCAGTTTAATCTGAATACTTTTATTGCTGTGCCAATAAACAATTACCTCATGATAAATCTTTGCGTAGTCAGAATGAAAAGCAATATTAATAACCACAGTGTGTTAAAAAAGTGTGTGTTTTGTTAAAAACTGGTTTTAGTTTGAATGCAACACTATTAAAAATAACAGCTCCAAAAGGTTTTCTGCGGGTTAACTAATGCCACTGAAGAACAATTTTGGCCTTCCCAAAGAACCGTTCATAACTTTTAATTTAATTTAATTTAATTTAATTTAATTTTTTATTATTATTATTTTAATGATCAAAAAAAAAAAAAAAAAAAAAATCTGCTATAAAGAACCTTTGGTACAACGGAAAGTTTCCATGGATGTTAAAGGTTTTTCATGGAACCATGACACCAATAAAAAATCTTAAGTTTAATAGTGAATATGCAAATGCAAGATAATATTCTTAATATTTATATAGTGCAGTCTGTAAATGTTTATTTTAAAAGAGCACACTACCAGTCAAAAGTTTTTGATTTTTCATGTTTTTTAAAGAAGCCTCTTCTGCTCCCCAAGCCTGCATTTGTTTGATCCAATAAAATTCTGAAATATTTGTACTATTTAAAATAACTGTTTTCTATTTGAATATAATAACAATTATACTGACTCTAAGCTTATGAATGGTATAGTGAATAATTTTACAAAAGATTTATATTTCAGATAAATGCTGATCTAAGAATCCTGGAAAAAAAATACTCAACTGTTTTAAATAATAATAATAATAATAATGTTTCTTGAACAGCAAATCAGAATATTAAAATGATTGTGACACTGAAGACTAGAATAATGATGCTGGAATACATTACATTTTAAAATATGTTCAAATACAAAGCAGTTATTTTAAATTATTGTAAATTATAATATATAATAATATATATATATATATATCACGGCTTTTGCTATGTCTTGGATCAAATAAATGCAGGCTTGGTGAGCAGAAGAGAATTCTTAAAAAAACAACAACAACAACAACAACAAAACATTGAAAATCTTTAAAAACTGCAATGACTGGCAGTATATGTTACCGGTATTACCAGGGAAAGTTCACCCAAAAATGCAAATTCTGTCATCATTTACACAACCTCATGTCATTCCAAACCTGTATGAATTTCTTTCAACTGCTGAACACAAAAGAAGTTATTTTGAAAAATGTGGGTAACCAAACTGTTGACAGTTATTTTTCCTCATACTATAGAAAGCCAAAGGCTACTGTCAACTGTTAGGTTGAAACTTATACAGGGTTGGAATGACATGAGGATGAGTAAATGATGACAGAATTGTCAAATTACATTAACTATCCTTATAAAATCAATATTTGAAGATGAATTTCTGAATGTCTTGCGTTTGTCCACTTTTTGTTTTAAAGACATTTGATAAGGTATCTATACACTAATTTGGAAGACAAGGCGGAAAGAACAGGATGCTACTCCACACAAGACAAGCTGGTTTCAGAATAAAAACATGAACAAGTAAACAAGATAGAAAATGACTAACACTGGTCATTGAAGCATGGCTCAACCTGAAGATGGTACTGTACACTAATAGATTTTGTTATAACAAAGATTATTGTAGCTTTTTACACCTGCGCTTAAGAGACCTCAACAATGAAGCTGAATAAGGTAGTATATGCTAGGAAGGCATCAAATTACACTGCCCTCCAAAAGTCTGGAAACACCCCTGTGACAAAAAGACAGGCAAAGTGTGGTTTTATCAGCATAAATCCTTATCATGTTTTGGTGCAAATACATTAAAGTAACTTGACATTATCATTGAAGACCATGGCCTTCTCAATCACCGGACCTCAATCCAATTGAGCTACTATGGGAGGAACTGGACGGTGATGTCCGCAAGAAGTGTCCAACCAGTGTGACTCATCTTTGGGCAATCCTTCAGGAGGCTTGGAGTAATATATCAAGTCAATGTTTGAATAAACTGACAGCTTGGATGCCCAGATTATGCAGAGCTGTAATAGCTGCTAATGGTGGATATTTTGATATAAATTGATATTTTAAATTTTAATATTTTAATATTAAATATTGATATTTTGTAATAAAATACATTTTCGTAGTTTGTGTTGTCCCTTATCAGTGCAAAATGATCACAAATTAAAAAGGATTCATACCAATATGGTCCAAAACCCCACTTTTCTAGTGCATTTCCAAACTTTTGGAGGGCAGTGTAGATGTTTGCTTCTAAGATCCCTATTTATCTAAATGGGCTATATACACAGAATAGACATACCCTTCACTGACTATGACATCACACAATGTTTAGGTCAAGAGAGCAGGGCATATGAACTGAAATACTTTGTCTACTGTCATGACATCCATCCAAAAATCAGGAACTGGAAAAAACCCAGGAGGAAAATAAAATATACTGTCAGACAACTGGGTGTGTTCCAGTTATGGAATTTTGTGGCAGTTGATGGAAAAAGCAAATCAGCAAACATTTTAAAATGTGGTGTATTATGTTTGTTTTACAACTTTAAAGATAAAAGTAAGTAAATAGATAAAGAAATAAAAACAAAAAAAAATAATACATACATTTAAAAAATAAATAAATACACAAATAAATAAATACACAGTAAAGAAATACAGTTAATTTTCTTTGTAATAAACTACCCAGCCAAGGTAGTGTCTTAAGGTTGAAAGGAATCAAATGAATTTGCATTTGGAATCAAAACAAACATACAAATAAATAAATGTTTCAGCTGCTAATAAGTTTGAACGGAATACAACTCATTTGCTTTTATACTCAAAACAAGCAAATAGCTGCTCTTAAAGTTAAAAGAAAAACTAATTATTTGCTTTTGCAATCAAAGCAACAAAAGAAATATCAGCACAACAGGTAAGGTTTGGGCCTGCTGTTAACCTCCTCTGATTGAACCACAAATGGTTTGCCATTAAGGTCTGCTATTAAATATACAAAGGAAACAAGCCAGGCCTAACACGAACAATTACAGCAGTATTGTTTTCTTACCCAGAATCAGTAAGCCATGTTAGAGGTTAACTTCATCAGACAGCTTAAGTGATCTGTTTACCTGTGCAGGCACTTTGGGAACTTATTTTGATTGAGTGCCAGTAAATAAAGAAGTTGAATAGGAGCTGTGTTGTGGTTATACTGCCCTTCCCTCATTGGGTTTGGTATTAATGGTCCTTTTGAATAGGGGTTGAAGAGAAGGGGAAGGAAAGCAGCTCTTTGTTTGAAAAGATAAAGCCCTCGCTACTGCTTCGCCTGAAAATGTAAATACTTTGGCAGGCGTGAAACGCATACATAAATTCATAAACCAATGGAAAGATTCACACAAACATGTAAAGAAAGATAGTGAGGAAGTGAGGGATCCACAACAAGCCCATGGATTTTTTTTTTTATATAACCTCAGAGTTAATCATTCATTCATTATGTACATATTTTACTTTTTTCTTTTTTTACTGTTATCTGCTCAGTTATTATCTTTCTGTTATTTCATATGTAAAGTGATTGCCACTATATCACATTTCTACTGCTAAACAGATTTTATATTAAAAAAAAAAATGAAGATGAAAGTACAAATGTAATTACCTAGTGAGTTTTCACATCCTTTAAGCACAGTTTCCCACATTTTATCATCCACAGCAGACAGGAAACAATTCCAAGGTTTGCCACAGATGTTTCAGAACAGTTAAACCCTGTCAACAGAAGAAAAAAAGTTGAAAAATGTAAACAGGTAGGTGCAGTGTACACAATTTTCCAACAATGAATCTATATTTTGCATTTGCTATTACACTACAAAAATCTTACTGACCCCGAATTTTTGACTGGTAATGTGTGTGTGCATTTAAAGTTTCACTGATACATTTTTGGTCAGTAAGATTTATTTTATTATATTTATTTTAAAGAAATTAGTACTTTTATTCAGCAAGAATGCATTAAAGCATTTAAAAGTGACAATAAAGATATTTATAATGTTACCAAAATAAGTTTTTTTTTTTTTTTTATTCTTCAAAGAATTCAAATTCAAACTGTATTGTGGTTTTCATAAAAAGCAGCCCGACTATAATTGTCGATAATAACAAATGAACAAAAGACTGAAGTAATGGCTGCTGAAAAATCAGCTTTGCTGTCACTGGAATAAATTACATTTTAAAATATATTATATAAAACTATGGAAGCCTGTTTTCACCACTGAATAAAAAATAAAGATTATTGCGACTTTTTATCTTGTAATTCTGACTTTTTTACTTAGAAATGTGAGATGTAAAGTCAGAATTGCAAGATATAATCTCAACTGTGACTTTTTTTTTCTTAGAATTGCATAATATAAACTTGCAATTACAAGAAATAAAGTCAGAATTGCGAGAAAAACTTACAATCTTAGATTTCTGACTTTTTTTCTTGGAATTGCAAGTTTATTTCTCACAATTCTGCCTTTTTTTCACAATTCAGTTTATATCTCGGAATTCAGACTTTTTTTCTCCTAATTGTGAGTTTATATCTCACAGTTTCTATTTCACAATTTTGACTTTATATTTTGCAATTCTGCTTTTTTTTGTCTCGCAATTATTATTATTTTTTTTTTTTTGCAATTGCAAGTTTATATCTTGGAATTCTGACTTTTTTTCTCGCAGTTCAGACTTTTTTCTCACAATTTTGACTTTATATTTCGCAATTCTGCCTTTTTTTTTCAATTGCGAGCTCATATCTTGGAATTCTGACTTTTTTTCTCGCAATTGTGAGTTTATGTCTCGGAAATCTGACCTTCTTTGGCAAGTTTATATCTCATAATCCTGACTTTTTTTTTTCTCTTCGCAATTCAGTTTTTTTTTTCACAGTTTATATCTCGGAATTCTGAGTTTTTTCCTCACAATTCAGACTCTTTTTTCACAGTTGTGAGTTTATATCTTGGAATTTTTCTTTGTTGAGCATGTGTATGATAACTGATCCCCGTTATAATTTAGACGTGGAAACAGTGGGAAAAAAAAGTTTTTTTAAAAAAAATGCAAACTGCAGGTTTGTGGGTGGGGGTGATTGGTTGAGCACTCACCGGCAGACACATAAATCGGCGCCTATGCTCACAATTGCAATTATATATCACAATTCTGAAAAAAAGTAATAAAAATAACCTTTTGTTATTTTTTATTCAGTGGTGAAAACGGGCTTCCATATAAAACAGTTATTTTAGATTGCAATAATATTTCACAATACTACTCTTTTTACTGTATTTTTGATCAAATACTTGCAGACTTGATGAGAGATTTTTTATCAACATCACTAAAAAAACTGACCACAAACTTCAAATGGTAAAACTGATGGTAAAATGATGTGCAAGTTGTGACAGCTGTTTTATTTAATAGATGATTTATATCTTTTAAATTTGAATTTGAATTTGTGGAAATCTGACTATAGTTAATATATTTTGAATTAAACCATGTATTGTCATAGTTCCGAAAAGTTACCTGATTTACGAGTTGACATTTACAAGACTTTCATCTTGACAGCTTCAGTGCATGCTAAGCGCACAGACGCAACTACATAACAGCTATGTTGATGCAAATTACAGCACAAATGATTTGCCAGGTGATTCAAAATGTAGCAGATTAACCATTGTCAGTGAGATTAATTGTTTGCAAAGTTTGCAGCCATAAATTTCCATCCAACGGCGCACATAATGTATTGATTTATAAGTTGTGCAAGTTGTGACAGAAGTTTTCCTTAGGAGATTATTTATATATTATTGAAATTGCTCATGTGTTGTTGTAGTTCCTAATTAAGCAAAACTTACCTTCCAAAGTCCATTTTCACTCACATTCTCCACTTTATATTTTACAGTTCTGCCTTTTTTCCACAATTCAGACTTTTTTTGAAACTGCGAGTTTATATCTCGGAATTCTGACTTTTTTCTCCCGCAATTGTGAGTTTATATCTCACAGTTTTGCCTTTTTTCCACAATTCTGACTTTTCGCAACTGCAAGTTTATATCTTGGAATTCTGACTTTTTTCCTTGCAATTACGAGCATTAGAGATTTTTTTTTATCAACATCACAAAAAAAAACTGACCGCAAACTTCGAAATAAAAAAAATAAAAAATATAATAATAATAAAACTGATGGTAAAATGATGTGCAAGTTGTGACAGCTGTTTTCTTTAGTAGATGATTTCTATCTTTTAAATTTTAATTTGTGGAAATCTGACTATAGTTCATATATTTCGACTTGTCATAGTTCCGAAAAGTTACCTGATAGTTACTGACATTTACAAGACTTTTATCTTGACAGCTTCAGTGAATGTTAAGCGCACAGACGCAACTACATAACAGCTATGTTCATGCAAATTACAGCAAAAATCATTTGCCAGGTGATTCAAAACATAGCAGATTAACTATTGTCAGTGAGATTAGTTGTTTACAAAGTTTGCAGCCATGAATTTCCATCCAATGGCGCACATAATGTATTGATTTATAAGTTGTGCAAGTTATGACAGAAGTTTTCCTTAGGAGATGATTTATATATTGTTGAAATTGCTCATGTGTTGTTGTAGTTCCTAATTAAGCAAAACTTACCTTCCAAAGGCCATTTTCACCCACATTTGAAGTTTGACATTCATTGAGTGTTTATTTTGGACGTTCATTTGGACATGTTCACCACACTGAAAAGTGTCCAGATACAACAAACTTAACAGCATGTTGATGTAAATGACCACAAAAACCATTAGCCATTTTGCCAGTATAACCTATTATCTACTGTTAAAGAGATTAGCTGTTTACACAATTTGGGGCCATAAATTTCCACCCAACAGATCTACATCGATTATTCGCCAGCGGTAATCTCAGTCGACTAGAGTGCTGAGGTCTCATAAATTTTACCAGGTTCTTTTATCAGTAAGCCTCTGTACTTTCATTCTCCGCACACCTGAAAGGGGAACTACGGGAGCCAGTCAGTTGATATTTAAAACTTGTGTCATGAGAAGGTGAAATGCATTAACTGCTTTTTTATGAGCTTAGAACAATACATTGCAAAAAGGAATGAAATGCATTAAAATGGAACAGAATTTGACAGATAAACAAAGTTTGTACTCAAGAAAAGTCTTTCTTTCCTCATTTAGTTGACTTAGCTCACTAATGCATGTTGCGTCTAGGCTTGTTTAGTAAAAAAAGTATGTTTTGCAAATACTTATTCACACTCACAGAATCTGAGTAAAAAAAATGAAACAGTGTTGAGTTGCTGCTATTTATTTTTTACACAAGCGAGAAAATCCACATCAAAATGTTGTTTTCTCATCACACTTGTTTTCTTGAAGCGCCCCACCTCAGACGCAATTTCCCAGCATTCTGCTGCTTTTCTTTTGCTGTGATTATCAGATCGGTTATTGTTTGGTGCCTCTCAATACATTTTTACAGGACCAATAAACTAAAGTGCCGTTGACAGCTTCTGACCAGAAATGCAAATGTTTTCACAAAGGAGAAGGGAATCCTGGATAAACTTGTGGTTAGTCCCCCTCTCTCTCTCTCTATCTATCTTGTTTTCATGGATGGAGATATGGAGATTATAGAATACAGGGACTATGAGTTCTACCTGGTCTTTATTTCCAAAAAGAGAAGTAGAGTATCATTGACTGCTCCATGTTATGTTGACGTGGCACATTTAAATGGACCCATGTATATAACAGGCCGCATTGCTTAGTTGGACAGCAAAACAGTAGTCGTTCTACAATATATCAGTCCACATATAATCACTGAGACATAGAGGATATTTCCAGCTGAACATAGTTGAGGTCTACATAGATGCAGAGTTAGGTTTTCCAAGGCCAGAATGGTGAGTTTTTTTATGCATGACCAGTCTTATACATTGTTTTATGTACTATTTATGTACTATTTATTTATTACTTTAATATATATATATATATATTTTTTTTTTTTTCATTTAAATATTTATTTATTAGATACCACAGGCACATATTTAATAAACATTCTGCATTTTTAAGATTTTGATGAGACACGGGACAGAATCCTAATACTAATAAAATCCTAATCATTTCTTACAGGGATCACTTGAAAATGACATCAATCAAGATTTTCAGGATGCAATTGATGTAATTCAGCGTCACTCTCAGATACGACACTATGAAAATGGTATATATCATAAAATATGATTAAAAATTAAAGTAGCAAAATTAAATATATTATGCAATATAATTAAGAATAAATAGGCATTATTGTTGATTTTCTTCAAATGTTCTCTTTCAGAAAACAAATACTATGAGAATTTGGAAAGCCAACAGTCCTCTGTGAGACACGCCATCTCATATTATCAGTTCACACCTCATTTTGAGCCTCCAGGACCGGTGTATGAATGGAATGAATCCTCGGTAGGTTTACAACTCATTTAATAAAAAAAAAATCAAAAATTTTGCTCATGTTTTGCGACTAACAAAGCTTCTGTGTGTACTGTATCTGCAGTCATGGCCTCATATTGTGCCAGACGTGTCTCTGGGACCGTTGTGTTCTTCTGAGTCTTCAGCGTTTTACTCAAATTTACCACAGCGGCATGGAAAAGGTACAAAATTATGAGTTTTCTGTGTGTTTGAAAATGTAATAATTCAATATGTGGGAGCCTCTAAACCGTGTATGTGACCCTGGACCACAAAACCAGTCATAAGGGTAAATTTTCTGAATTTGAGATTTATACATCAACTGAAATCTGAATAAATAAACTTTTCATTGATGTATAAGACTGAAATACAACTATTAAAAAAAAAAAAAAAAAAAAAAAACGAATTTTGAGAAAATCACCTTTAAAGTTGTCCAAATTAAGTTATTAAGGTAAGTTACTTAGCTATGCATATTACTAAGCAAGATTTAAGTTTTGCTATATTTATGGTAGGAAACTTACAAAATATCTTCATGGAACATGATCTTTACTTAACATCCTAATGATTTTTGGCATTGAAAGAAAAAATTATCATTTTGACTCTTTTGAATTTTGGCTATTGCCACAAATATACCTGCTACTTAAGACTGGTTTTGTGATCCAGGATCACAAATAATAACCTACTTAATAAACACAGACATTAGCATACTAATAAAGCCAAATGTACTGCATTTTCATGGTTCACAGTTTTCAACAAAGTTGAGTTTTGTACAATACAGAAGTGCTGAATGCATCATATATATTTCTCTTCCTCATTAGGTCGTAAGAAGTTACGCTTATATGAATATCTGCACGAGGCTCTTCACGACGACAACATGGGCGACTCCATCCAGTGGACGGACCGAGGGAGCGGCATCTTCCACTTCATCTCAAAAAATAAAGAAAAACTGGCCGAATGCTGGGGTCAACGCAAGGGCAACCGTAAAACCATGACCTACCAGAAAATGGCACGCGCTCTCCGCAATTACAGCCGCACGGGTGAAATCGTGAAAGTGCGTCGCAAGCTCACCTATCAGTTTAATCCAGCTATTCTCCAGCGATTGAGCTCATTGTCAGGCTACAGCTCGGGCCCTTCGTCTAGAGACGTGGCTCTTCATCAGCAAGGGTCTGCTGAGCACGTCTACTACAGCTCTCCTCTCCCAGACTGTCATTACTGGTACGGCCAGTACTCTTACCAGGGAGAGTACGATCTTGCTACTGTACTGACAATGCATGAGGACCCCAAAATAGGCGTTTCAGCTCAGTGATTCTCAAAAGAGCTGATCCCTGTCATTCCACGAATTCTATAAGTTCTGTCTTTTACAAGGGACATTCTTTAAAATAAACCTTGACTTTTAGTAAAAGTGTACAAAGATGCCTACAGTGCATTAGAACTGAGTTCATGTTTGTAAATAGGATGTTATACTTTTCAAAACTTTGAAATGTGACTTAGGACCACAAAACCGGTCATAAGGATCAATTTCATGAAATTAAGATTTATACTCCATCTGAAAGCTGAATAAATAAGCTTTCCATTGGTCTATGGTTTGTTAGGATAGGACAATATTTCACCAAGATACATCTTAAAATCTAGAATCTGAGGGTGAAAAAAATCTAAACATTGTGAAGTTGGCCAAATGAAGTTCTTAGCAATGCATATTATTAATCAAAAATTAAGTTTTGATATATTAAGGGTAGGAAATATCTTTATGGAACATGATCTGTACTTAATATCCTAATGATTTTTGGCATAAAAGAAAAATCACCCATCACATTGACCCATACAATGTATCGTTGGCTATTTCTACAAATATACCTATGCTACTTAAGACAGGTTTTGTGGTCTAGGGTCACAAATTAGCAAGAAAAGTGAAAAAAAAAACTGTAAAAAAAAGTTTTTTTGAAAGAAGTTAATGCTTTTATCAGCAAGGACTCATTAAATGGATCGATTATAATGTTATATTTCTATATCAAATAAATACCTTTTTTTTTTTAAAGTACCACAGAATATTGAAAAATCAGGAATAAATTAAATTACAAAATATATTAAATATTAGAGTTAGGCACCGATTAATCATGATTAATCACATCCAAAATACATACACACATAATATGTGTGTGTGCTGCGTATATTTACTATGTATATATAAATACACACACATCCATGTATATATTTAAGCAAAATGTGTTATGTTAATATATATAAATTTATTTATACATAATATAAATTAATTATATATATATATATGTGTGTAAATATTTTCAAAATATATACTCTATGTGTGTGTGTTTATATATACATAATAAAAATACACTGTACACACACTTACTGTATATTATGTACACAAAAACTTTATTTTGGATGCGATTAATCATGATTAATCATTGCCAAGCACTATTAAATATATATTAGAAAATATATTAAAACAACAAACAGTTATTTTAAATTGTAATATATTTTACAATATTACTGTTTATTTTATTTTATTTGTTGTTGTTGTTGTTTTTTTTTTTTAAATAAAATAAATGCAGCCTTGATGAGATAAGTGACTTCCTTCACAAAAAAAACAAAAACAAAAAAAACGTAAAAAATCAATACAAAATATAACTTTTAACTGCAGTGAATATGTACAGTGGCCCTAAAAAGTATAATCTCAAAATAAAAATATATAGATATTTTTGCATTAAGAAAATATCAAAGCAAATAACATTTCTTTAAAGCATGACAGAGTGAGCACCTTTTTTTTTGTTTTTACATTTTCAAAATAAAATAAAAAAAACTGTATTTTGATATTTCGTATGCAATTAATTCACATACTTTTTGAGCCTGTTTATCTACTGTGTCTGTCTGTTGTCTTCATCTACATTTCTTAACTTGTTTACATAAGATCATTTGTTTTATCTGTCAAATAAAGTTTCCTGTCTTGAACATCCCAACAAATTTGTTTGTTAAACTCTCCACTGCAAGATGTAGGCTTGAAGCCGCTGTATAAACGTTTGCGCTGATTTCTTTGCAAATGCATTGGGCCAAGCTTATCTAATTTCACAGAGAGAAGATTGTTTGTGACTGCTTTGTGTCATATTACAAACCGATCTCAAATCACCTTCCTCTTTGTAAGATAGCAATCAAACACTAATGTAGTGCTGCTGTATAATTTTCATACTGGACAATAAACACTGGTCTCGTAACAACTGTGCTCTTTCAGACTTTATGATTGAAGTTTTAAACATTGCATGTTGCTTTCTTTCCCATCATTTCAATGTTCCTGATTATCTGAGCACAAATGAATGTGCTCTTTTTTTATGTGGAGTCTGCGTGTCATTGTTAGTTGCTGTGGTTGTTATCTCTAAGAGTGAAGAGGATGTGGTTACCGGTTCCATAAAGGTGGACGCTAGAGATGTGTGTTAGACTGAGATCAGGGTGTGTATGTTTGGGCCTACAGAAACTGTGGTTTTGGGTCAAAAAATGGCTGGTTATTTATGTACGGTCGTAGATCATTTAAGAAAGGCCTGTTCACTCCCACAGCCCCTTGCTATTGATAAAAACTGCACCATTCCGACAAGACATAGTTTGCGTGTAAAACACTCTAATAGTAACAAATCCTTCTTTTCTTAACTTATTGGTTACTCATTAATACAACGAAGCTTGGAACAGCAACACCTAGAGTAAGGATCACATCCGTAACACTAAGATGGTAAGAACTGATCAATTTTATTATGTAGCTTTTATTCTACAGTGGGCCCACTGTGTCATTATATTAGAGCAAACCAAATACTTTTTGGAGGCCACTATTGTGAATGAGTTTAAAATAGTTACTTCTTCTTACCAGAACAGTCCGCAGGAACATCAGACTGATTTGGAGGTGATTCTGGAATTTCTTGAGGAGCATTACAGACAGGAATCTCGAAGAAAAGCCCTATGGAACAGTAAGAAGGAAGCTTAAAATGATAGAAAGTTCTGTCAGCATTTACTGTTAAAAAATATATTTTTAATTAGTTTTCTACTTTAAAATGTCACATTTAATTCAATTGCAGTGTTGCAGTTTCTTTGTAATTATTTGTGAAATGTACTAGCAATTTTTGACTATATCCTACACCTTTTTTTCAGGGCACCTTCATGTCAATTAAATTTTTTCTGTCAAACACTAAAGAACAAGCTGTTTCCCCCCCAACTCTTTTGTCAATACAATGAAGCTTCATTGAATGTGCACTTGTAATGTAGTGTATATATACAGTTGAGCTCAAACAGGCAGAATTTGCAAAATGCAAAAATTATTTGACCAAAATAAGAGGGATCATACAAAATGCATGTTATTTTTTATTTAGTTCTCACTTGAATAAGATATTTCACATAAAGATGTTTACATATAGTCCACAAGAGAAAATAATAACTGAATAAAAAAAAAAATGACTGTGTTCAAAATGTACTATGATTTTGAGATCCATCTTTTCACACTGAGGACAACTGAGGGACTCATATGCAACTCTTACAGAAGGTTTAACACTCACTGATGCTGCAAGAGCCAAGGGTGTAAACTTTTGAACAGATTTTTCTTATTTTGCCTAAATATCATATTTTTTTTATTTAGTATTGTCCTTCAGACACTTCAGAAGATATTTATATGTTTTCCAGAAGACAAAATAAGTTAAATTTACCCTGATTTTTAAATTCTAAAAGTTTTAGCTCTTAATGCATCGAATTGGAGAATCAGTGAGTGTTTGAACCTTTGTTAATAGTTGCAATAGTTGAGTCCCTGAGTTGTCCTCAGTGTGAAAAGATGGATCTGAAAATCATACAGTCATTGTTGGAAAGTGTTCAAATACACAAAAATGCTGGACTGAAGGACTTTTCTGAAGAACAGCAGGCAGTTTAACTGTTCGGGACAAGCAAGGGACTCATGAACGACTATCACTAAACAAAAAAACACAGCTGTGGACCATTCAGGTAACAACACAGTATTAAAAATCAAGCGTATGTACACTTTTTATAAATTCAACTATTATTTTCTCTTATATGTAAATGTACTTTATGTGAAATATCTTATTTTACCTCTTACCTCTTATTTTGGTAAAATAATCAACATTTTGCACATTTTGCAGGGTGTATGTAAACTTTTGATCTCAACTGAATATATACTTTTAATGTTTGAACAAGTATACACTACACCACAATTGTAGTATATACATATCTTGGTGTGTCAACTAACATACTAAAGCTCAAGTAAAGGTACTTGATTAACTTTTTTTTATTGCAGTGTGTTATTCAATATTACATTCAGCAATACATTATTTGCTAATATAATAGTTAAGATATTTTAAATGTAGTAAATTGCAACTTCCTCATTACAAATGAGCTAAAATAGACTTAAAGATATTTAAATACCATTTGTATTTAAATTACAAATATATTTAACTACACAGCATGCAAGTTTCAATAGAAATTACACTAAAGTATATTTGAAGTGCTTGTCAGTGCACATTAAAAAACATATTTCAAAGACGATAGAAGCAATTATGAAATTCTATTATGAATTAACAAAAATTACTCTGAAGTTTGGCTAATTGCATTTAAAAACTACTTTCAGCTCACAATTAAGTATATTCCTATAAAGTATATTATTATTAAGCAGTACTCTTTTTAAAAGTGTGCTGAAGGAATGGTGTCCTAGAAAAAAATACAAAAAACACCAAAATCAGCTTTACTTCTACTAACTCTTTTTGTAATGCAATGGCAGTGAGGGATCTCTCTGTCACTTCAACCAGTGAAGATATGGACATATCTGGAGAAAAGCTACTTGCTGGAGAGCCTTTCAACAATGTGTTAGAACAAGAAAAGTCCCAGCTGCAGCCTTCTGCACCTGCAGCTCAGCAGGTAAACCATTCAGTTCAACGCTTTGTGTCAAAATGCACCCATTTTTGTCTATTTTAAAACCAAGTACTTCTGTCAAATGAATAGGTCATGGGATCTCTGGTCAAAGCAAATGAATCTGAGTCATATACAGAATGCAGGATGAACTGCAACGGCAAAGCCGTAGCCGATCAGTTTGCGGCCCTTCACAATGCACCCGACGGGCAAGTGTTAAACGCCCTAAACGGACCAGAGAGACCTTTAACTCTGAATGCAACACCTGAAAAGTGTGCCGAATCATTGCCCAGCATTACACCTGCAGAGAAAGGTCAGTTCTGCTTTTGTGGTTTATTCAGATGCTATCTCGAAGGTGAGGAATAACCTAGAGGAACTGCAGCACGGGAGCGGCCTGTCCTACCCATAACTGCCAAATAGAATCTCAGTTCTCCCTCATTTTCTCTGGTCTTGTACACCATTGATGTTTCAGAGATGCTTATCTTAATTACGCCTATCATAATACAAGGCTGTTTTATGGGAAATAGTTTCCATAGGCCTTTCACGCACAAACGCACACACGCGAACGCTGTTTGACCGCAGTCGCCTCTATGATTGCAGGAAAAAAGCTACGACTTTTCCACTTCCTGTTCGAGATGCTGGAGAACCCAGGCATGGCCCACAGTGTGTCCTGGGTGTCACCTTCGGCAGGCGTCTTTCGCTTTTCTGCCAGGCACAAGGAGCGCGTGGCAGAGCTATGGGGCCAGAGGAAGGGCAACCGGATGCCAATGACTTACCAGAAAATGTCCCGTGCCCTGCGAAATTACGCCCGCTCCGGGGAAATAATTAAAGTGAAAAAGAAACTGACTTATCAGTTTAGTGTTGCCACTCTCTCTACTTTACAAAGTCAACAGGGTATAAAGAAAGCAGTATGTGGATCAAAATGAGAGCTGAATGATTTTCTCAAGTGTGTTATGGTCACTATCTGTTACTCTCATGATCTTAATTGCTTTGGTAACAGGAGGAGGGTAAAAGTAGTTCCTATTTTTGCTTGCGATGAAGGTTATGAACTGTGGTGTATTGTATAGCAGATTCTTAACTAAATGATTTAGTTTTAGCTGTTTTTTTTTTTTGCATATCTTGATGTTTGATGTTTGTCTTTTAAAAACATGTCTTTTATAAATAAAAAAAGTATTTGTGTAAGTTTTCATATATAGTTAACCTATTTCATTATGTATATATATATATTTCAGTTTCTTTATCAGTTTTTCAAAACAAATAAAAACAGACTAAACATCTCCTCCTTCCCGCACTGCTCATTTGTTCCCAGTAGGTGGCAAAGCTGCTACATTGCTTATATTTTGATTGTCACTTGGAGATTGCTGTTCGTTACAGTTGTGCTTTTTCTTCCGTTTTCATGTTTCTCATGAGCAAAAAAGCTGATGTTAAACACTACAAATTGCATTTCTAAGCATCTTCTCTATTTTTTTTTATTATATTATATTTTTATTATATTATATTACTTTTTACTATTATAGTATTTATCAATATTTGAATTAGCTTCTATATATACATATATATATATATATATATATATATAACAATATTTTATCACACTCTAATACATACATTGAATACATTTAAAGCATGATATATATTACACATTAATAATGCATAAATGTTTATTTTTTAATTCAAATTAAAAAAAATATTTGTAAGTAATATAATTGATCGTTAATTCAAAATATAATTTAGTTATACCACATTTTATTTGTATTTATTTTTATTCTTTATAGAGTTTAAATCTGTGTCTTAGTATCATTTATATACTATTATAGCATTTGTCAATATTTGAAATAGCTTCTATTTATATATTTTCTGTCATTTTAGATTTAGTTTAGTATTGTGTGATTTTGCCATTTTTATTAGTCTATTTAGCTTTAATTTAGATTTATATCAGTTTTAGTTTCATTAATTATAGTACTTCAACTTATTTTATTTCAGTTAGTTGCTAATCCAAAGATTTTTGTCAAGTTTAGGTTTTTCATGTCATATGTATTATTATGTTTAATATGATCTTATTATGTTAAAGAGAGCTTATTAAGACTTATGGCTTAATATAACGTAAAAGATGTCTCTTACTGAAATATGTAGTAGAAAACCCATGAAAGATTGTCATTATTTCAAAAATCCACATCGTTTTATACATATTTTAGACTATAAGGGTCAGTATTATTTAAATGACATGAAAAGGTTGCACTCAGTGAGCTAATGTCGCTACCTGTTGCTATTTTTACCGCAACACAACTCGAAATACAAAAATAAAATACTTATACTTTAGGAAGTTGTATTTGTCCACAGGCATCTTTCTATTCTTTTCTCCTCTTGTTATCGCTAGTAAAGCAGAAGACTTACATTGCTTCTCTTGTCGCTTTTTGACTGAAGATTACAACCAAAAGTCACACAATGTGGCATCGTATCAGTATTTTATTTTCCTAGTTGTGGTAAAAATAGCAACAGGTAGTGCCAGTAGCTCACCGTGTGCAACCATTTGACATCACCAAAAGTAAAGGCGCCCAAAATCTTTCATGGGTTTTCTACTACATATTACAGTAAGAGACATCATTTATGTTACATTAAGCCATACAAGTCTTAACACATGGGGTTCCATTTAAAGTAAATTATTTTTAATAGTTACTTTTTGTTTTACTCACTTACTTTACTAATTTTTGTTTTATTTTTAATAGTTATTTTTTTGTTTTTCATGCCTAATGTGCCTGTGCTGTCTTTCCTTATAATAAACACCACTTGCTTTGAGATATTGTTACACGCTGCAATAAAATTCATGCGTTTTCAAGCACGGCTTAAGTGTTCAAATGGTTTTTGGAACCACTGTAAGCAGCTGTTGAGGTCATTCTCTTTACTGGCACCATTGTTGATACCCAGTCGGACCCAGAGCTATCGATAACACTCTGCTAAAAGGCAGATTCTTGGTTTGGTTTCTCTGACTGACTGACAGGCCACAGGATACTCCTCACACAAGATAATTTGCAATTCTGAGATGGTGTTTCTCTCCCTTTATAGTCCCACCGAGTTTTGTTCACAGGGAGGAGTGGAATCTATTTCTGCAGTGAGTATTCATGCTTTCAATGCTAGATCACTACATCTAAAGCACTGCCTTGCCTGCTCCGCAGGGAGAAGATCCATTCTACTGAACACACTGAATCTTAATGAGATGTTGAAATTCTGAGGGGATATCTGTTCATCTTTGTTTAGGTTCCAGTGTGTGTGTGTGCGCATTAGTGCAGGCAGGTGCCACTCTGACTCTCTAGACTGAGCTTTTTATGGTGACTGCGAGAGCTAAATCCTCATGGGCGACGTGAACCTTTAACCACCAGTCTGGTCCAAATGGTTTTGTGTTTACTTTGTGGCAGGACCACATGATAGTTCCCTAACACCCTGCCTTTACAGCCATACACATAGGGTTATAAATGGGTCCTTCGTTTGACGGGTCTGATAAAAATCAAATAAAGGCCAAAAATCATGTTTAAAGGGATAGTTGTTCCAAACATGTATAAATTCTGCCAAAATGTTGACGGTACATTGACTGCCAAAGTATTTTTGTCATACTATGGATGTCAATGGCTACTGCGGCTGTTTGGTTCCCAACATTTTATTTTATGTTTAACAGAAGAAACAATTTGAGGGTGAGTAAATGAAGACACAAGTAAAATTTTGGGGTGAACTTGCCTTTAAAATCCACTCAGTTATCTGCAATAGCTCACCGAGCGCAACCATTTGATGTCACCGAAAGTAATGGCGCCCCCCATAGTCTAAATATGTATAAAACAGGTTTTCTACTACATATTTCATTTATGTTACTTTAAGCCAAAATACCTGGGGTTCCCTTTACAGAAATCATTCATAAGCTACTTACATCACAACCTAAATAACCAATTTCAAGTTCATTTTGCTATCAGGACCACATACTTCTGGTGTGACATGCTTTTGTGAAAAAATCCCATTCTATACAAGGATGTCTTTAACGGTAAGTGCAGCGCAGCTACGGATTAAATGACTGAGTCTGACCTGTCAGTCTTTCAGAACAAGAACAGCCTGAAATTACTAAAGAAGAGTCCTGGCTTAATACGTAATATGTTACAGGCTCAGCCGAACCATCTAATATTACTTATGATCGTTCATATGACCCTCGGAGAAGCTGACATTTTGTTTTTTTCAGTCTTTGGCATAATCACGTGTGCTGTTAAACTAGAAGTTCACAGACAGTGGGTCAGCTGTCATGTGTTGTAACCATTAGGTAAAAAGATATTTTTATTACACTGTCATATGTTACACATCCACTGAATGCATTTAAAGCATGACTTACACATTAATAATACATGAATGTTTACGTTTTTAATATAAAATGTAACATGTAAAATGTATTTTTGAGAAATATCATAGATTATTAATTAATAAATATAATTTAATTACACCACATCTTGCATTTTACCACCTAAACTAACCTTGCCGTGTCATAAAAAGGACTTATTGGTGACTACAAAACCGGACCACAAAACCTTATTAGGATATTAAGTAAAGATCATGTTCTATATCAAAACTTAATTTTTGATTAGCATTGTTAAAACTCTCAGCTGGACTGTTTTCTCAATATTTAGATTTTTTTTTGCACCCTGCAAAAAAATATTATTTTTTTATTTTATTTATTTCAAATTATGAGTGTATTTGTGTTCCATGGTCACATATGACACACATTGTGAATTATGCCAATCTACATATATATACATTTATTTATTTCTCTAAAATATAACGTATTTTATTAATCGAATAGATCTGGATAAAATTAGAGTCTTTACATCAGTTTCAAATGAATGAATTTAAAAGCTTTCTTTCTTATTTGAGATATTGTTTCTGGAAACACAATAACAGATCATAAATTACATGTAACTGCTTGCTAAAACTGTTAAAGCTTCGGGGCCTCACTGTGTAAATTGCTGTTATGTCTGCAAGAAGCAGGGCCCTGATTTATAATGAGAATTAAAGTGTTAACAGGATAATTAGAGTCTTGACAATGGCAACAATCTTACGGTTCCACCGTCTTTCCATGCTAGTTATGTCAAATGTCAGAGTTCATGTAGCTATTCTAATTATAGAGTATAAAACCATTGCTCAGGCATCTTAACAGAATTTATAGTCCTGGTTGTTCAGATCACCGCTCCTGGCCGTCATCCACATTAGATCAAAATGATCTCTGGCACTTGGCTGAAAGGTGAAGTAAATGTTTCCTATTTTTCTCACTAAGCCTTAAATATCACCCAGAGACCTTCTAGCGAAAGGGTGGAGCTTAGGCACTGGGAACCCCTGGATGACAACATCACCTACTAATATCTATTTCATTCAGCCTATAGTGAATGCCCTTGACACGGGCCTTGCCAGGGTTCATAGTAAATCGGTTACAATGTCACATCACCCACTGGCAGGGTTGTGTCTTCATTACAAACACCTCACTGGCAAGATTAAAGACCAAGAAAGACCAGTTTGCATATGTACATATATTTAAATATATAGAACATTTAAGTATAAATATTTATATATTATATTATATTATATTATATTACTAAAAGCTGAATAAATGAGCTTTCCATTGATGTATGTTTGATAGGATAGGACAATATTTGGCTGAGATACAACTATTTGAACATCTGGACTCTGAGGGTGCAAAAAAAAAAAAAAAAAAAAATCAAAATATTGGGAAAATCGCCTTTAATGTTGTCTAAATGAAGTTCTTAGCAATTTTTTATATATTTACGGTAGGAAATTTACAAAATATCTTCATGGAACATGATCTTTACTTAATATCCCATACAATGTATTGTTGACTATTGCTGCAAATATACACGTTTTACTTACGGGTCACATATATTATATTATATTATATTATATTATATTATAAATTGTAAGTTATACACATTTCTATGCATTTTTGTTGATAAATTGTATTATTATTATTATTATTATTATTATTATATTGTTATATTGTTATATTTTTATAAATTAAAATATATATATAAATTGTACATTTTACAGATGTTTTTATTTATATATTATTTATACATTTATATTTTATTACATTTTATCAAAATATTTTATTATACTATATTTTTGAATAAAAATAATAAATGATGATAATCCATTGAGGTATGGTGCAAAAAAAAAATCTAAATATTAAGAAACTTCATTTTTTGTTAATAAATTGAATTATTATATAATATTTATTATTTGTTATATTATCATATTTGTATACATTTTAAAATATATAGATTGTACATTACATACAGATTTTTTATTTATAAATTGCTATATTTTATAAATGTTTATAAATATATTTTATTATTATACAATATTTTTAAATTATGAAAGAAAAGCACATTACAAATTACATGTTTATATATATATATATATATATATATATATATATATATATATATATTATAGCAATATATCAGTTGAAAATTATTCACCTTTCTATGAATATTTGTTAAGAAATTGTATTATACTAGATTTTTATAAAATATGAAAGATAACCACATTATATATATATATATATATATATATATATATCATTTGTTATATTATTATATTTTATAAATTATAAAATATATAAATGTTTATTTTATTAATATATTTTAATATTATACTAGATTTTTATAAAACATGAAAGATAAGCATGTTGCTAATCATGTACATTTATATATATATATGTGTGTGTGTGTGTGTGTGTGTGTATATACATATATATATAATATATCATATCATATATAAATATATACATATAGGGTCAAGCATTCTGTTTAAAAATAACCTGCAGAAGTCTTTGTGATATATTCAAAGCAATGCCACCTTGTCAACAGAAATACCTTCTCTTTTTTTTCTGCAATGCAACGTTATCCAAAGCCCCTCTCGCTGTCTGACTCCAGCTGGTGAGGAGACAGGGCACAGCGAGCCACATCTAATCCCCAGGACTTTAGCGGAGAAGGGGAGGGAGGTGTTAGGGATGTTTTTTGGGCTCTATTATCAAACATAGAGAGGAGTGGCTAGGATGAGCGCTATATAAACCCCATTTATTCATCACCCCCAGATCTGTTCCTTTCTCCTTCACGTTCCTGCGTTGCCCTCATCCTCACTGACTTCCAAAACTCTCTGGTGCAGCTTTCCTCCATCATAACACCCCTTGGCTAAAGGACACCCCTTGCCACACACACTGAGCAGCCCAGACTCACCTCTGAACCCCTTCGACTGGTGCCAGGTCCACCGGAGAACGGCTCAACATGCCTGAGCCCACAAAGAAAGGTGAGAATGAATTCTGTCCATCACTACGCCACAAATTTATAGTCTGATGGGGGAATCTGTTGATCAAGGAGCAGAAGGTAGAGAAATGTACAAAAACATTTATTAGCGATATCACCTCAATTTTACTAACAAACATGCTAGTAACATAATAGCAGCTCTGTTTTGTTGGTTTGCTTCACCTTTTTAATTCAACTGAATAGGTTTGAACTAACAAGGACTTGCATGTGGCAAACATCTACAAAACACCTAAAAATGCACAACAATGTACTACAAAACGTGTTAGCTGAAGGTGGTTGACAGAAGTGGAAGCAAGTGAAGAACTTCGCATCATCCCTATAGTCATGAAAAAAAAGGACAAAATGACTCAAGTAAACATAAAAAGCTCAGGTGATGAGGAGTTCTGTGAGCAACTTTGGAATTCACATTGTACTGGATGATGAGGTGATCCAAGGAAATTTATAAAAAGCAACTATTGTCATGACTGTTGCTATGATGGATGGTGCATAGTCAAGGTGATTAGCAGCGCAGAGTCAGCTGAGCTATACAGGATTCTGGGTAAGGAATGGTGCTGACTTACCCAGCACAGGGTTACAAGTCGTAGAGCCCAGCTTTACTGTGGTGCCAGAGGCATTTCTGATGGATGATGCAATCCTGATGGCCCGGTGGGGATGCTACGCCTTCAGATGAACAAATATTTCAGGGGTGATGATTATAGAGATCAGCTTCCACTGCCTAATGGATGGATGGATGGATGGAGAAGTATGAGGATGCGGCATTGTGTGTGCTCATTATTATTTTTATTACAAGGAGTATAAGAAAGCTGATCTCTCAGATGTACGAGCACAACAGGTCTTATGAGATTTCATCATTCGTGACAAACCAGTGACATTTAAATTTTATTTTTGGCTTTCCTCTGAGGATGACTCATATTTTAATATAGGCCTCTAAACACATCCAGGCTGGATGGGATCTGTCCACCTTTGGACAATGGGGCTTATGAAGCAGAATGTGGGGGATTTGGGAGATTGATGTTTGTGGAAGCTATTTTGATGATGCTCATAAACATGGTCATAAACAGGAGGGTGGTGTGATCCATTTCGGTACATGGTTTTGCAGATGCGTCTGTTGCAAATGCCATTCGGTTGATCATGATGATTTTTGTGCATTTAAATGAATGAAATGATTTTGGAGAATATGCATAAGGTGATTGAAACTGTCTGTCTATCAAGAAAAAAAATTGTCTTGTTTTCCAGTTAAAACATCCTTAAAGGGGTAGCGCACCTAAAAATAGTAATTCTTTCATCATTTACTCTAATGTTGTTGCAAACCCATGTGACTTTCTTTCTTCTGTGCAACATGATAGGACTTTTAGAATATTTGTATCAAAACAGTTTTGATGCTCATTGGTAAATAATACATTTTAAAAAAAAAAGTATCTTCTTTTATTATACAGAATTTTTGTTTTTGGGTGAAATAAACCTTTAAAATAAAATAAATGTATCTGAAAACAACTGGATAAGACAATATATCTTTAAATTAATGTATTTTACTATTTTTATTTTACATGTTTTGCCAAAGGGGTGAGAGAAAAATAATTTATTAAAAATGTATTCTCTGAAAACATACCTTACTCTACCTTTTTTTTTTTTTTTTTTTTTTTACCATCAGACAATATATATTTAATTTAATGCATTTTTAAGTCTACATTCAAAATTGATGTTTAAAACAATAATATAATAACTTGCCAATAGCAACATTATTTATTATAAAATTAGTTATTAATTATTTTCAAAATTATTTATTAAAACTGTATTTTCTGAAAACAAAACTTACCTTACCATTTTGCTTTTCTTGTAAATTTACTGTTTACATATATTTATTTATTTTGTAACCTCTTAACTGTCCAATCTAACCATGTTGGTAAGGTCTAATAAATAAATATCTAATAAATAGATATCTTACCACTTTTTTGTTAAAAATTATGTAGGAAACTCCTCAAAAAATTTACATCATAACAGGAGGCTTTAATTTTATAGCAGTTTTGGATATAAACTATTTAGTAAAATATTTATTACATATGTATATATACAGTACAGTACATTTTTACAGCAAATTTAAACTTCTATAACTTTTTTATATTTTCATTAAAATGATTTCCTCAACTTTCATGTCTATGTTCAAAAATGGGGGTGACAGTTAGGGGGTTAATATTTTTTATATGGCTGGGCAACGATTAATCGCATCCAAACAATTTTTTTTACTTAATATATGTGTACCTACTGTGTATATTTATTATGTACATATGAGTACACACACACACAAGTATATTTAACAAAAATATGTTATTTTCAAAATATACACTGTATGTGTGTGTCTTTACATACATATATACGTAATAAATACACACATATATTATATAAACACAAATTTTTATTTTGGATGCGATTAATCGCAATTAATCATTGTCCAGCACAATTTTTTTAGGACAAAAAAAAAAATGCGATTTAGAAATGATTTTGCTGTGCAACTGTCCTTTAAGTAACAAACAATGAGGCTTCTAATTGGTTACTGTGATGAAAACATCATTTGAGATGATGTGCCAACTGTAATATTTAATTACAATGGATTCCATATACAGTAGATGCCTTCCATAAATAACCTCGAGAGAGAGAGAAAGAAAGAGAGAGAGAGTATTAGACATTGTGACCATGTCTGTTTGAAAAAAAAAGAGTGTTCTCATAAATTTGGGGGAACAGCTGATGGGGGGCCAGCTGGGGTTGCCGTGAAGCGTCGACTCCAGGCTTTAAAAGGCTGGATGAGTGGATGAACAGGGCTGGACCCCGGGGGAACTGGATTCCAGACCCCTGGAATAGTTCAGAATGAGCAGACTTTTAATCCCCATTGCTCGCTCTCTCTCTCTCTTCACTCTGTTACTCCTATCTTTCATCCAATGACTTTATGTCTCCATCATGCTGAGAATTCTGAGCTCTTGTTTGTTTGAACTTTGATCTCTGCGATAAATAATATCAAAGGATGGAGGTTATGACCTATATCCACATAGGCCAGCATCACAAATAGCAACAACAATGGAAGGAAACACAAACTTCTGGTATATTAAGTCTGTGAAAGTTTATCTCTGGAGCCGAATCTGGATAATCAGCTGGCCTTTGACTTAGAGAAAAGGTCAAAGGTGAAAGAATCCCCAAGTCAAATCTACTCTACGTTACAAGGGGTGGCATTTATCCAAGACCCAAAATTAAATTTTCACCAGCTAATGGTGTGTTAATGGAGATCCATTCACACGCCATTATAAATAAATGAAGAGTTCAGATGCAAAACCAGCTAAAATCCATCTCGGTCAAAAATGAGACAATGATAATGAGTGAATGCTCTTGACACATATTATACATCCATCAAATACTTTTACTTCAAACTCACTAAGATCCCACCCTCAGCTTAATCAGGAGTACCAGTGCTTACATAGAAACCTATACATCAGAGCCTGATAAAAATGCATTTTTTAAAGAAAGATGTCAGATGGATTTAGAGGCTTTTGCATCTGAACTCTTCAAATATTTCTTTGTAATTGTTTTACATTAAAATAGAGCTAGATATAACAGTAATGCTTCAATAAATATATTAAAACATATATGTATGTCATTTATTTTAATTACACATGTATTACTTGAACTATTACTTGAAGTATTATGTTGCAGTCCCTTGTACACTTACCAGCCAACTGGCAACTTTTACTTGTGTCAGTTTAATTTTGGATCCTGTTTATTTCACTCTCACTTTTTCTCAGTCAAGGAAGTCAAAGTGTCATTCCTTCACGTCAGATCCACTCATAAATCGACACCAAGAGAAACAACACATTCAGGCTGTCATCTGCTCTCTGATGACTGTCATTCTCTGTGCCAGAAAAGTTAGCACGTCTTCCACGTACAATAGTACTTCTTTTTTTACAGTTTTACAATTAAAAAAGATCAAACTGAAAGCTGAATTCATGCTTTCATTCACTTTTTTATGAATCTTTATGGATCTTTTCAGTCTTGTGACAATAAAGTGCACTAGCTTGTCAGACTAAAAGCATCTAACTGAAAATGTTTTTTAACAAATGAGGTTTAAATTCTATTTATATTAAACTGGAGGGCTGGCTAGTAACAACCGTTTGTGTGGGGGGGTCAACATGAGCCTGTCTGTCCTCATGGCAGCAGTAGGGACAGCTGAACATACCTGCATACTGTTGTATTGCACTGCGAGGGTAAAACAATACCTTTCAGAATTGTCGTTATTGCTGGATGAGCCAGGGGGATCTCGAAACGGGCAGAATGCCACACCAGCCTGCTTGATGGTGACATAAATGGCTCTTTAATGGTTGGAAGAACCAACGTCATTGCCAAATCTGAGCTGAGGAGTCCAAAAGGTGTGATCTGTGGGGTGGCATCATGCAGAAGACAAAAAGGAGAGAGATAAAAGAAGGTGGTGTGTCTTAAAATGCAAAAACACCTTAATATAATTTCACTTCATTTCTCACAACATACACAAAATAAAAAAGGAAAGAGATTTTAAAAGATTAGAGGTCTTAAAAGGCTAATTCACATGCAGAAAAAGAGCTTGATTAATGATTATTATAATTATTATTATTAGTTACATTTCCATAGTGATTTTCTCACAACACTGACAAGACACAAAAAAGGATAAAATAATATTAGGACTATTTACATGCAAAAACATCTTAATAATTGAAATCATATTCATTATTATTTATATAGTTTATTTTTTATGACATGCACAAGACAAAAAAAGAGATAATTTGGAAAAAATTTGGTCTCTCAAAAGACTAATTAACATGCAAAAACATCTTGATTTATAATAATAATTATTATTATTAGTGCTGGGCAACATTTAATCATGATTAATCGCATTCAAAATAAATGTTTTTGTGTACATAATATACATGTGTGCACTGTGCATATATAAAGCTAATTCACATGCAAAAAAAGAGCTTGATTAACGATTATTATTATTTGTTACATTTATATAGTGCTTTTCTCATAACACTGACAAGACAAAAAAAGGAAAAGAATAAAATAATATTAAAAGGCTTAAAAGGCTAATTTACATGTAAAAAGATACCAATAATTTAAATTATATTTATTATTATTTATATAGTACTTTTGTTTCGACACGCACTAGACAAAAAAAAAGAGATATTAAATAATATAAAAAATATATAATATAAAATGTATTAATTATTTTTTTGAATAATTAATGATTCATTTTTGTAACATTTGGTGTGTGCAAGAAACACCTTTTTATAATCATAATTAATATTAGTTACATTTATATAGTGCTTAGTGGGTGAATTGTTAATCGTTCGACAATAGCTAAAAACACATTGTAGGCCTATAGGTCAAAATTATCGATTTTTCTATTTTACCAAAAATCATTAGGATATTAAGTAAAGATCATGTTCTATGAACATATTTTGTAAATTTCCTATCATAATTATATGAAAACTTTTTTGATTAGTAATATGCATTGCTAAGAACTTCGTTTGGACAACTTTAAAGATTTTCTCAGTATTTAGATATTTTTGCACCTTCAGATTCCAGATTTTCATATAGCTGTATTTTGGACAAATACTGTCCTATCTTAACAAACCATATGTCAATGGAAAGCTTATTTATTTGCTTTTCAGATGACGTATACATCTCAATAGCAAAAAATTGCCTCTTATGACTAATTTTCTGGTTCTGGGTCACATCTGATTTATTATTAATATTATTAAATAGTATGCATTTCGGCAAGACTTTTGAGGATTTTATACTCCATATAGTCTATATCTTATAAGACAGGATGAAGCTACAGAACACACTAAACAAAGGCTATACTGAGTGACAATGAACTGTAGAAAACACTCAGTGAAGCAGAGTCGGACTGACAGAGAGCAAACACAACTAGGGAGCTGAAAGTTGAGAGATGTCAAAAATATCAAGAGGCTAAACAAGGAGAAGCGCACAGGTGTTCACATTGGCCCTCCTCACATGCGCTCCTGACAGCAGGGGGCAGGAATGAAGTGGTCGCGCTCGGAACGCTTCACACAGATCCTTTTGTGCCATGATCGGCCTAGGCTGGCATCCTCACAGAATTCACAGCAGCTTGTGCCAAGGCAACAGAAGCAGGGTTGCCGAGACAAAGCTGCTGACATTTACGCACGTATTTAGTGTAGAGGAAGGTCTGTTGCTCGAAGGTTGCTCTTTAAGAGTTTAGGAGATCTAACGGAACTCTCCAAGTTCATCATGGTCTCATCTGCTTCTCCTAAGTCTCCCTAGAAGGTATAAAGATAGAAAAAATCAGGTACAGATAAAAATAGGTGCAGATTTCTGAGCACAGTTTGAGACGTAGTTGAAATCTTATTTGGAACTCTTAAAGGAGACTCTTAAAGGAGAAGTCTCTTATGCTCACGAAATCTGCATGTATTTGATAAAAAAATGCAGTAAAAACAGTAATATTTTGAAATATTATTACAATAAGTGTTCTCTAATTTAAAACATATTAAATATTAATTAATTTATAAATATGATGGTAAAGCAGAATTTTCAGCAGCCATTACTCGAGTCTTTAGTGTCACATGATCCTTCAGAAATCATTCTAATATGCTCATTTGCTTCTCAAAAGAAAATTGTTATCAATGTTAAAAACAGTGCTGCTTAATATTTTTGTGGTAAAAGCATTTTACAGGATTCTTTAATGAATAGGAAGTTCAAAAGAACAGCATTTATTTGAAAAATAAATCTTTTATAAGATAATAAACGGCTTTACTGTCACTTGATCAATTGAATGCATTCCTTGCTAAATAAAAGTATTACTTTCTTAAAAAATTGGAGTATATCTGAGAAGCAGGAGACAAAAAGTCTCCATTCGATGTCATTGCTCTTTAGCAGAAACCATTGAGATGCTAAAGATATCTAATTTTTCATTCTGATAATACTTTCTATTCAGGTTTTCCATCACATGGCCTTATGTTTGTCTGTTTATAGGTATAAATTTAGCATTAGGGCTTTCTAAGTAAAATCAAAGATGATATAAGACTATTCAAAGTGTTGTACGAAGAGTCAGGTGCCTATCATGTGTCCATGTGATGGTAATCTATAAATACAACAGCTGGTTTATTTTAGACCTGTCATACAAAGGAATGTATGCGCTCATTGATCTTGTTAGGCTTTTGTTTAACTCCTCTAATCACATTACTAGGGTCTGTAAGAGCACTTTCATCATGCTCTGCTGGGTTTACTGTAACGCTGTGTCAACATGTGCCTCTTTAAACTGTTTGCTATATGTCTAGACATATGCACCGCAACTAACACAATGCTGCACACTGACACCCAGTTTAAAAAAAAAAACTGAATGCTTTAAAGACAGACAAGGCTTAACTCATAGTTCTAGTATATAGAGTTAAAATGGCATTATGTTAGATAACAAAATATTAAACCAAGTTGGTATTTATTCTAAAGAAAGACAGCACAAGCACCTTTTGGGGGGCTACAGTACCAACCAATATTGTAGACTATTAAGCCTAAAGTAAAAGGAAACTTCATGGAGCTGTTCTTCTTTTTTTCCTGACAGATGATGGCCAACCTGAAGGTGAGTGGTGAATTTCTTCAGATAGCCTTGTTTGCCTCATCCTGGATCAGTTTTTTATGAGTGAATGGACAATGTTAAATGACAGTCAGTGGTTGGGAGGGGGGATCTTTAAACCTGGTCTGACAAAAATATACACATAAATAATGTGTCACTAAAATAATGTGTGATAATGACCAGATTAATAAACTGTACTTGTGGCATTATCAACATATTAAACAAACAGTTGCAATCCACTGTATTTATATTTATAGGATACATTTTCAAATGTTCACTCTCTTCTAGCCTCGGTGTCTATCAAAAACATTTATTCTTACCATATTATAAATTCTTTAGTAATCCAGCAGCATTTTTGCTAGTCCAGGCATTTTGAGTCACAAGATGGCGCCAATAAGCTGTTCTAACTGCATTCTGGAAACGAGCGGCTATAGCGGTATGGAAAAAAAAAGACAGCTATAAATAGTCTGCTGTAAATAATGTAGCGACGTATGAAGCATAGTTTAAACAAATGTTATGGTCAAACCAAGCAGTTTTCTGTTGTTCGACGTTGTAAACCCATGTAAACAACGTGAATCCGTGGTAAACTCACGTAAGCAACTTGAATCCATTGCAAAATCTGCATGGAGAAATCTTTCGTACTCTCGCGAAATTTCAGATCGGATTGCTTACCTATTGAAATGACCGGATTTTTCGCCCGCGAAAATTCGCCAAATAGTAGGTGAATGTGACTGTAAATAATACCTAAGTCATCAAAGAGCATTCTGTTTCGTAGTTTTGCTACAGAAGGTTTTCACTTATTCCACAGTTACCTGGATGTGTGGCCATATTGGAGATACTCAAATGTAAACAACAGCATGTATTGCATAGTTAATTTACAACTGAATATGTTGTTCTGCTAATTTATGCTGTCTAAACCATGGAAAATACATGTGGAAGCTGCTAAATCATATAGAGAAGGACACAATATTTTGACAATGTAAAGTTAATAGGTGGTAAAGATACATAGGAGCAGTATTAATCAAGCCTAATATTTCACCTACATGACTGGAAATTATAAGAACAAACACAAATTTTGTCAAGATTCTTGCCCTGGAAATCCTGGTTTAGTTTGGCCAAACACAAACGGTCTTTTGTTCCTTCTCCTTGACATGTTATAACTTCTATAGTCTAGTACTCCAAATGGTTTTCCTAGTCCGACCGATTAGCACAGCCCAAAACGTGACAATAATTGACCACTTTCAGCAAAAATAATCAGCAAAATATGCAAGTTTCGTTCTGTTCAGTGGCATTGTTTACATTCAGTGCCGCCAATATGGTCGACCGATGTTGTGTCGTGAAAAACTATTCTGACTGCGTACTGAAAACGATACAAGCTGAAGTATCTAATAATATATTCAGCGATATATTCATATGAAAGACAGACATAAACTGACCTGATACAAATGAAACACCTGTTGACTGAGTTCTGTGAGTGTACACTGGAAGTACTGATATTGACATGTTTTGTATGGCACAGTTTCTGCTTTAAAGCTGCATTCTGTAACTTTAAAATCAGTTATTGAGTACATAACCCATCAGTGTTTTAAAAAAAACACTAAGGTAAAATCTCCTTACCTTTTAGCTTTTCTAGTTTTAGTGGTTCGGGTCGTACGTTTTTACGTCATTACTTGCATCATGTCTGTAAATTTTAAGGGTGTGGCTTCCGGTCTCATCTGTGTCCAGCTATTTTTAGCTATACAAAACAGCTATTTTTGCTGCTTGATATGGCAAATTGATGCGTCTTAACATATTATGTTAATGTATTAACTTAATTATGAACACACTGGTTTGTAGTGCAAAGAGTTTTGCCGTTTACTGCACGTTGTTATTCTTCTCCTTATTTCCCTATATGGGCTAATGAACTGGAAGCCTCACCCATAGGCTTACTTCTGCATTGAAGAATAGGTTGGATAACAATAATAATTACTCTGCGATCGTTAGATTTAATCACCACTGGTAGTGCAATTTATTTCAGTTGGACAGAACAAAACTGGCAGGTTACCTACTTGTTCAGATGACATTTTCCGGTGAAACTTCTTATTTTGGACATACTTCCAAGATAGAGTATCTGTAATCCCGAGGTACAGTGAATATCCACACTGTTGCGTTGACCTCAAAACATTAGGTTCATCCACACCGCAGAACTGTGCCGATGCAAAACCCAAGTAAAGAAAATAATTCCGCAAATAACTGCAATTGCAGGTTTTCAAACAGAGATGGCGACAAAGATGCCAAACTTTACGGACTGCAGCTTTAAGCAACAAAGTGTACACATTTAATAAGACCATAACCACACAGCACCGACAACGGCGGCACAAATGTGAAGTACTCACCAGATGAGTATCACTGTTATTTCAGATATCAGCCAGACGGTCTGAATTCCTGTATTCTGTCCAGCTGATCATGGGTTGTTGATTCAGATGACATTTAAGGCCTGTGTTACCAGCACACTGATCCACTTCTCATTTGAGGTTCTAGAATGATTTTTGGCCTCAGGTCCATAATTTGTCAAGCTTCTGGCTTGTACAACTATAGTTTCTTATCACATGGGTAGCGCCTGGACATATTTGGCATTATACTAGTTCTATTTACAGCCAGTGATAGAAAGAAACTGACATATAAAGCAAAAAAAAGTTGAATGATGTCCATTTCACGCTTCAGAGATCATTTCATTTTCGTTCACTCTTCAAAACAGAAATGTTTTGAGGAGTTCTCCTAATTCCTTAGTTTTAGACTTATTTATGAAAGACAAGCAGAAGTTTCTTTTGCTTGTGTTTTGTAAATGAGGCCTACTGTTTGTGTGATAACATTTGTATGTATCCGTATATAAATGTGTATACATGTCTGTGAGTAAGTATATCGTCTCCTGTCCTTCAGCATTTGTATGTGTCTGTATGTGTTGCTGACGCTTCATGCTTTGAAAGAGGCACTTGCATTCTTCCGCTATGTCTGTCACATACTCAGAGAATGTTGCCCCAGACTCTGGTGACGGCCCATCTGAGAATTCGATTGTGATTACCCCGAAAGGTAGGTGCTCAACCATGTGTTTCCCTTCCCACTGCTCCTTTATTCCCCTCCCTTTGGTTTCTTTCGCTACTCAGTTTCACCCACGGCACTCTTACCTCACGTGTGTGAGAGTGTTTGTGTTTGTTCCACTGTGATTTCCAACAAATTATCATTTTGTGACCACAGCAGTTCAGGTAAATCAGCACACAAACTATAAGTGTTACAAACTACAGCACACACACACACACACACACACACACACACACACTTATAAGGGTTTACACTGACATACACAAATGGATGCGCCATACCTTAACTCACCTGTGTCAGTACTAATGCTTATTATAGTTCATGGATGGCAGGATTTTTATTTATTTATTTTTTTGGTGCAAACGCACATCTGTGTATCGAGAAGTTTGATGTGAAGGTATAGTATATGAAAAGAAGCAAAGAACATCTGTGCAGGCATCAACTGTTTACTGTGCTTTCAAAATAAAATTGACTGGAACAGTAATACAAAATTCATACACACATTTCTTTAGACATTTTGTACATGAGACAAATAGCATTGTAAAATATGTTTAATACTGCTACTAGATGCTTGCAGAGTCTGTTGTACTTTGCTTCTTTTGGGATTTACATTTTCATAGATGTACAGTGACGACATCTGTTTTGATCACTTGACCGTCTTCATATGGACTTGGCATAAAATGCCATCAAATTTGATCTAAATAACTACAGTATGTATATCAAACCACACATGCAAATTTTACTAATTTTTTGTAGTGCGCTTATTTGACCAGTCACTCTACATCTATGTGAGTGTGTGCATGTGTAAGCATTGGAGTTAAAGGTGGCTTCCTGAAGTCTTGCTGCTCTAGCCTGGCTGTGTTTGCTGTACAGAGGCTAAAGTGGCCACCAAAGACACAGAGGCCATAGTGACTGTCACAGAACCAGAGGCAGCAGAGGTGCCCATACCTGCTGCTGGGGCCCCTCAGCCACAGCCTGTAGTAATTGTGGTGACTGAACTAGAGCCAGTAGTGGGTGAGGTCACAGACTCACAGCCAATAGTGACAGAGCCTGTAGAGAATGGGCACAAAGAACCAGCGCCAACACAAGCTCAGAAGTGTGTCGAGGTTACTGAGGTAAAAGAAGAGCAGCCCAGCACCTCAAAAGTTCCTGGTAAGTATTTCTAAGAGTAAAACCCCAAAAGCAACTAGCAGTGTTGGGGAAACTACTTGGAAACTAGTTTGCAAAGCTACAAGCATAAAACAAGTGGAATTAAGTGGAGTGAGGGCTAATTCACCCAAAAATGTAAATTACCCCATGATTTTACTCACCCTCAAAGCCATCCTAGGTGTAAATGACTTTTTTCTTTCAGACAAATACAATCTGAGTTATATTAAAAAAATGCCCTGGCTCCTTCAAGCTTTATAATGGCAGTGAATGGCTGTTGAGATTTTGAAGTCCAATAAAGTGCATCCATCAATCATAAAAAGTACTCCACACTTTAGAAGGAAAATTATCCATATTTAACTTTCAATTTATAAACTGTAATCTCTAGCTTCCGCTATCTGTTGTATGTATGTACATAGCATATTCTCCATCTTTCGAGAACCAAGTTTAGCTTACAGCAAATTAAAACCAGTCTCCCATTGGCTTACATCGAAATCCCCCATGTTTCTTTACAAATCCTTGTTTTGTACTTTTAATTTGTGAATGGTGTTTTGTTTTGCTCTCTTTACTGCGCTTACAGGTTCGCAAACATTCTACGTCATCTGCTAAAATGCCACTCTCTTGTGAACGTGTGTACAACAGTTACCGGAAGCTAGAGATTAAAAGCTAAAGGTATAAATATGGATATTTTTCTTACAAAACTGCATCGATTCACTTCATTAATAATTACCTGGAGTCACTCTTTATGATGGATGGATGCACTTTTTTGGGTTTCAAAATCTCAACACCCATTCACTGCCATTTAAAGCTTGAAAGAGCCAGGATATTTTGTTTTTTATATATATATTTATATATATTTTATACTCTGATTGTATTCGTCTGAAAGAAGAAAGTCATATACACCCAGAATGGCTTGAGGGTGAGTAAATCATGGGGTTATTTTAATTGTTGGTTGAAGAAAATACGTTTTTTAAGAAAATACATTAACAGTTATTAAATTTAACTAGTAGTAATAATAATAAAAACCAATAAACAAATTAAAAACAAAGCAATAATTACATAATGATAGCAGTATTTCAAGGTTGTTGTTTTCAATGGACTTTATACTGATCATTAATGGCATGAATGCAGAACCACACACACACACACACACACAATCTATATGACAACTGTAATATGACCATAAATGAGCCTTTTCTCCATATTACCCTTTTTAAGTCTTCATTCTTGTATAAAACATTTACTTAAAAAGTATAACACAATACAACATGTTTTTTTCTTGAATCTCTCTCTCTTTAAACTAAATCAGTTATTTTTATTATATACCGTAGGTCAAAAAAGCTCATCAAAGTTGTCCTAAGACAAGAACGGGTAGGCCTATTGTTTGGGTTGTAGGACAACATATTTTTTTATTCGACATTTATGTGATTAAAGTCGAGTCAACGTTGGCTAGTCTCTTATGACGTCATTAATAAACAAACACGCCTAAACCTTGAGCTGAGACTCGAACACATTGTTCACAGCTATGGCATTTGACAAAGCGCTGCCTACATGGCTAATGCTCCTATAATAACTCGCTTTTATCAGTTATTTTGTCTTTGGGTCGTTATATATTTCTCACAGATTTCTGTTTGTTCTAAGCCAGATACGGATAAAGTAGCACTGTAAAGATTACATCTATATAAAGTCATTAGTGAGAGAGCGATTGTGTGTGTGAATTAATTCTATCTCTCTAGCCTAATAATAAAGCTGTTTCTAAAGTTTCTAAGCTATATTACTGAGAAATCATAGAACAGTGCTGACAATTTATTTCCGCACTGCGCTTTTAAATGATTGTGTGCGCGCGATCTGTCTGTAGCCTATGTGTGTGCGTTACAATGCAGCAGTGCATCAGATTAGAACAGCAATTACAATAAGCTGTTTTTCAATTCTTATTGGAAAAAAACAATTGAAATACTGATAAATTGCTACAAAAAAAAAAAAAAAATGTGCTTAAGTAAGATTGCTTAGTATATTCACCCCAACATTGCAAGTTGCATACGATTTGGGTCAAATACATGTGGAGCCGAGTTACAGCTGACAAAGTTAAAATTAGGACAACACTTTCTTAATCACTAATATCAACAGAAGCATTAATAACCAGTATTTTCCATCACATTTTGCTTTGTTGAACCCATCAGCGATGTTCAACTTCTCTAACTTGTCTAAACGTCTAATATCCTTGATCTGATCTACAGATCTGTAATGTTTAATGACACCACATGTTTTGACCCCAGTGTTTCTCTCACTATCGTATAGTTCCTTTCACTTTAACCTGTACAGGAAGGTCCTTCATAGGAGATTCTCCTCTTTTTAAACTTTATGATGCATTTAATCCACTTTTTTGTAGTCTTTAAATCTCAGTGCCTGACACTGTGCGATTTTGGCCACGATTTGGCCGTCTGAGACAAATTTTGAAATCCTAAAAGATTCCTGTAATCCTAGGGTAAAATCTGTAGTCTTTGATCGCTGGTTTGACATGTTCACCGACAGCCAATTAATGGCCGTTGCGATCAAATTTTACCTCCGACGAATTTCTGGCAGTGTCAGAAGCTTTTCAGATACTTTCCTGCAGTGTGACACCTCCTACGACGAACGTCAAACGATCTCCGTTTTTCAAGACAAGCCATGATTAGAATTATTGCTAGAGATTTCTTCTAACCGCATAAAGTCCCATCAGCACCGAAATCATATGATATGCTGCATTTGCTAAAATAAACACCGGTTGTGCCGCTGTTTCCATTTGCCTGTTTGTAGTGCTGCTTATGCTATTCATAAACGTAATGATAGCCAAACATTTAAGCCCTGCGTTTAAAGCGTCTTTCACAGTGAACGCGGAAAGCACTCCGCTGGCCGCGGGGTTCAGCGCAGCCCTTCATAGCGCAGCGGCAAAAGTTAAACTATTTTGAACTTTGAGCGCGGCTTGCGCGCTCCACTGCGCGTGTACTTTGGACGACGCAGCAACAAACCGTCCTCCCGCCATGCAAGCCATTGAAATGAATAGTCATTGAACATGTATGGTACGCGCACCCGTTCTGAACGCGTCTTGACTGTCGTACAGTCTGACATCAATGACACTGAGATCCCACAGTGTGACATGATCATCATGTTCGTGCAGTCTGACAAGCAACAATCGTAAAGGACTATATAAAACTATAAAAATCGCACAGTGTGAGCCCGGCTTGTGACCTCTAGCATGCATGTGTGTGATGTAAATCCCAGAGCAAGTCCAAAAGAGTAAGAAAAGTCTGAGATGTTGTAATCTAGTTTATAGTAGTCTATTTGTATTTGTGTGTCCACTAACACTTGAATTTATACTGATCAGTATCTGCAATGAAGAAGTCTGCTGAGACAATAGCTACACCTATAAAAGGTACGGTATGACAATGGAGGACAGAGAAGTATATCAGTCAGTTTGTTTTGTGTATAGATGTGTGTATATGTGTGTTTTCTCTGAAGCTTTAATAATGTTGCATTCAGACATTCAGGCATAAAGTTGCTGTAGCAACAAAATGAATCTTTCCGAAATTAAAAGCATAGCTTTTCTCTGTGTATTGCAAAATAATGCTCATGGGTTTCACCGGCAAGCCAAAATATAACCTCACACTTCCTTCCAACCACATGTGTGCTGCTTCATGGCCTGGCAGGCCATCAGATAAGCATCGCTTCTGTCTTGCAAAACTCTTATCGGACTTCATCCTCACACACGTATATACACAGCCACAACAAAGCCACATATCATTCCTGTCATGCTTGTCTAAGACATTACCAGCATTCCATCTTTCACCTGTAAGTGGGTTGAATTTAAAGTTTATGTATGCATGCTGTGTTTGCTCTACGGCTGGAAATGGAGTTCAGTGATAGGTGGGTGTATGTCAATCACACCTTTATTTCAGATAAAGATGATGATGTCACCGCCAGCACCCCATCACCTCCACCTCCAGCAGGTTGGTAACCATTACGACCCATCCTCATCAAATCACTGTTTACTTTTCTTTACTAATGTTGTTGCTATAAAAGTGTCAGGTGAGCTTTTGAAATTCAAAATAAAGGAAATACTTCAGAGGATGTAAGAATAAAACCAGGTAAAGACTGGACTAAAAAAAAACTTGCAAAGGAACGTATGTGCAAAAACACATGCAGTAAATGTTTGTGATTTTTGCCTGATTCCTACAAGCATTTAGACCCTTTATATAATATCTAATCATATTTATATAAAGGAAGAGATGCAGAAGACATCTGTTGTGTATACAGTATTTATACACATAATGCTTGTACAAAAATGCATAATTCATGTTTTTGTATTTAATCCAATGTTTTAATGATGTTTCACATGTATTGTAAATTTAAAGCAAAAGGAAATTCAAAAAGGAAGAAAAATAATTTAAAAACAAGATCTGCCAAAATATGCAATGATTTATTAAACTGAACGTGTTCATTAAATAATGTTTTAGGCCAAAAAACAGCCCTTCACATGCCAAAAACAGATACTCATAATAAATAATATGTTGTTTTCTTTCACAGAGGATGGCAGCACTCCCAAGAAACTTTCTATTGACCTTCCTAGTAAGAGTCTTTTACTAATTAATGCCCCCTACCCAGAGATAGATTTATTTTTAGATTAAACGTGAATATTAATTTGAGCAAAGGTTCAGGATTAATAAGCTCATTCCTCCAAGGATTCTTTTATGTCACCATAAAGCATTTTCTATGACATAAATCAGTTTTTAAGAGACTGAAAACTAGGCTAAGCAAAATTCAGATGTCAAAACTAGAGAACAATCTATAAATACTTGATTTTTTTTCTAAAATATTGTTAATCTTCATCGCTCAAAATTAGCTGTAGGTATACGACTGTTCTACTAACATGACAAAATATCCAAGGCTTTTCAACAAAAACCTCTACTTTGGAAAACACAGTGATCAAAATTAGAGAACAGTAACTGCTGTAGCACAACAGAAGATTACAACTAAAATTTTGGAGGGTTACAGCTGTCAGAAATTAGTAGGAAATGTAGAGTCCGCAGGATATCACTAGTTTCTCACACTGCGCTGGTGTGATCTTGGTTCACTCTTCTTCTACTCTCTTCCAACTGTAGTGGGTTTCTTAGCCATAGTTGTCACCAAGGATTTTCCAGAGATTTTCATCCGGGTTTAGATCACATTGCAAAAAATGCTTTTCTCACTTAGATTTTTTGTCTTGTTTCCAGCTAAAATATCTAAAAATTCTTAAATCAAGAAGGATTTTTTAGACAAGCAAAAATTATTGTCTTGTTTTCAGAAAAAAAAAGTAATAATTATGTGAGTTTTTGCTTAAAACAAGCAAAATAATCTGCCAGTGGGTAAACAAAATAATCTTATTTCAAGATGAAAACTAGATTATTTTGCTTATCCCATTGGCAGATTATTTTGCTTGTTTCAAGCAAAAACTCTCCTCATTTTAACTTCTTTTTTCTGAAAACAAGACATTAATTTTTACTTGTCTAAAAAATCCTTCCTGATTTAAGAATTTTTAGATGGAAACAAGAAACAAGACAAAAAATCTAAATGACAAAATCATTTTTTGCAGTGCAGGACTCAAGCATTGTCTTGCATGAAAATTGCAGGCTGACTGGGTGATGAATGCAGGGAAGGTACCACATGTTGCTGAAAAAGGTTATAATAAACATTTGCATTTCATCTGCCATTTACAGCTGTATGAAAAGTCTGCTGCAGAAAACATCCCCCAAACCATGACACTTCCTTCTTTACACACTTGGGATTCAGTCTTGTTTCCCATCAGACCCATATAAATAAACTTGTTCACTAAAGTGAACCTTGGACCAGCTCTTCTCTATCCACACAATATGCTTCTCAGCAAAGGCGAGCTTAGACTTTGATTCTTTCTGCTGATGAGAGGCTTGGTCACTGCAGAGTGCACTTTCAGTGCCGAGACAGATCCTTATACTTTTCAGCCTTGAACTGGCAACCAATTCCAGCTGCAGTGTTGAACCGATTCCCCATTGAGAGTCTCTGCATTATCCTGTCTTCTTGTGCATTTTTACGTGGACGAACAGCCTTTTTGGGGGACTTGAGTGAATTAGTGTCATTGCAAACCTGCAATATTTGAAAAAAAATCACCCAACTTCTCTTGCAATGGCTAAAAGGGTTATCCCTTTGGCCTCTGTCTTGACAACCTCCTGTTGCAGAGTTTCAGTCACCTTAGAGCGGCCCGCCATCTTGCAATCTCAGTGAAAATTGGAGCAATGCAGCCAGTTAAATAGGATTTATCATTTAATTAAGGAAATTAGCACAAGGTCAGATTAACACCAATAACTTGGAGGTATCTACAAGTGTTCTCTAATTTTGATCAGAGTTCTTTTTCAAAAAAATCTAATTTAAGTGTTTTATACTGTGCTTCAGAATACAATTAATTTATGAAATATGATAACTCCAAATAGGACTAAACAGTGACCTTGAAATGTAGGAAATTATAGGTTGTTCTCTAATTTTGACCTCCACTGTACAAATATTCTAAGCACAGTGTTTTCTGAAAAGACAACTGAAGATGTGCTGAACGACGTAACCATTACATCAGACTTCCCTAAAGAGCATGCCATTAACAATCTGTTCCTGCTTTCTGTTCATGTTTTATATGTGAGATTGTGTGCCATTGTGTGTTACAGCGTGTTGGCCGCAATGGACTTTACAGTAATATTTCTTACAATATGCTGTAAATTTCTCTCTGTCTCTGTTTAGATGATAGCGACCCTGAGTCAACCAGGGGGAGAAAAGACTCAGGTAATTCTATAACTACAGTAGATGCTTTAACTGATCCCTAGAATAAGTCTAGTCATAAGACGCTTTCTAGTGCCTAATTTTCCCACAATGGATGGCCAAATGAAACCGGCCTCATAGGTACATTTGGCCTGAGCAATTCCAAATCCCATCTTGAAAGAAACTCGAGGGGTTTTGGAGATCATCTGCCTTTTCACGCTCCATGGGGAAATGAATGGTGCGGTTTATAATTTTACTTAGAAAAGATTTAATCTCATCATTAATCATTGACTAAAAACATCTGTGAAATCTCATTGAGCAATGTGAAGATTTTCCGAAATGATTTTGCCACACAATGTGTATTTACATATGTTAACCAATTCTCTCTTTTCCCTCTTAAAGGTCATTGTTCAGTGTCTTTATGCTTTCCATGTTGCTTTGTTGCAGCAATGTGTGATGACAATGTGCCATTGTGTGTTTGTGTTTGTGAGACAATTGGATGATTGGAAGATACATGGATTTAAAAGATTTTATAATAACTTTCATGAACAAACATTATGTATATGAATATATCTGAATATGAATAATTCAACATGCATCTAAAGTATGGTAATGGAAATGAAAGTTATTATAAAGTTGCCAAAAATGTACGAGTGTGGTAAGTGTGTTCTTTCTCCTAATTGGTCAGTGTGGTCTCTGGGGGACGGACAGCCTCCTGAGGAGATTGACAAACAGATTGAGACTCCGCCGCTCTCGACTCTGTTGATTGAAAAGCCTCAGAGTGGCTCCATCAGTGTAGGTCAGTATTTGCCACTTTATAATGGTTCCTGTTCATTCTTAAGCTCTTATGTACATCTTTAAGATCTCACAACATTATATTGTTATTAAAAAGGTGGAGACATCAGTTTCGTTGCTAAGGTGGAGGCCAAAGACTTGCTTCGCAAACCAACCATTAAGTGGTTCAAAGGAAAGTGGATGGATCTGGCTAGCAAGACTGGAAAGCATCTACAGCTTAAAGAATCTTTTGACCGCTTTAGCAAGGTGATCCCACTCAAACAATGTATTGTAAAGAAGCATTTGCATAACTTTTCTATTTTTCTCGCAATATTTGGCACTGATTTTCCCTCTGCTGTAGATTCACACCTTTGAGATGCACATTATAAAGGCGAAGGAGAATTATGCAGGGAATTACAGATGTGAGGTCACCTACAAAGACAAATTTGATAGCTGCTCTTTTGACCTGGAGGTCAAAGGTTTGTTTTTTGATTCAACACAATGAACACTTAATCACCAATACTACCGTTCAAAAGTATGATTTTAAATTAAACTGATCAAAAAATCTTACTGAACCCAAACTTTTGAATGGTAGTGTACATTTGATCCATTTACTGTATTTCATTATTTTTAATTTTTTTTTTCAGAAGTCGCAGAGGGTTCTCAAAACATTGATATCCGCTCAGCGTTCAAAAGAAGGTAAAAGGGGAACATCCTCCCTGAAAATGATTTTTATTAGGACAAATTTAAAGCAATGTATGGAAGCCTATTTCCGGCATGAATAAAAAATAAAAAAAGGTAATTGCGACTTCATATCTCACAATTTTGACTTTTGTTGCAGTTGCAGTTTTACATCGCAATTGTAACAAGCTATTGTGAGTTTATATTTCACAATTCTGAGGAAAAAAGTTAGAATTGTGAGATATAAACTCACTATTGTGTGTTATAAAGTCACAATTGCAAGAAATAAACTCTCAATTCTGAGAAATAAAGTCGCAATTCTGAGAAATAAAGTCAGAATTGCAAGATATAAACTTGACTTTTTTCTCGCAGTTACAGCTTTACATCTCACAATTCTGACTTTTTCTCTGAATTGTGATATATAAACTCACAACTGCGTGTTATAAAGTCACAATTTAGAGAAATGAAGTCGCAATTCTCAAAAATAAAGTGTAATTGTAAATTTATAATATACAATTGTGAGTTATCAAGTCAGAATTGTAAGATATAAACTCGCAATTCGCAAAAACATATTTTTTTCCTCTCAAAACTGAATGTTATAACACGCAATTGCGAGTTTATATCTCATAGTTCTGACTTTTTTTTCAGAATTGCGACTTTATAACACACAATTTTGAGAAAAACAACACGTTAATTTTGAGAAAAAAGTGCGAGTTTGTATCATGCAGTTCTGAAAAAAGTCTGAATTGTTAGATAAAAAGTCACAATTACTTTTAAAAATTTTTATTCATGGCGGAAACAGGGTTCCATAGCAGTGTTCAGAAAAGTGGCAAGTAATAAAATCAATAATAAAATAGTAATAAATAATGATAATGTTACTGTATGCAATTGGACCATTTCTAAATTTTGGGTTAAATTAAGCAGTTCAATTTTTTCACAGCACAAACAGGTGAAATTTACAACCTGGTCTTGTTACGAAAATGTACCTGTGGGAATTTTTTCACAAGATGCGAAATTCGTACTGCCATGTACGTTTTGTGACATATTTGATATAAAATGTGACCCTAGTCCACAAAACCAGTCATATGTAGCATGGATATATTTGTAGCAATAGCCCAAAATACATTGTGTGGGTCAAAATGATTGATTTTTTTCTTTTATGCCAAAAATCACTAACATATTAAGTAAAGATCATGTTCCATGAAGACATTTTGTACATTTCCTACCATAAATATATCAAAACCTAATTTTTGACTATTAATGTGCATTGCTAAGAACTAAGGACAACTTTAAAAGCAATTTTCTCAATATTTAGATTTTTTTGCACCCTCAGATTCCAGATTTTTAAGTAGTTGTATCTCGGCCAAATATTGCCATTTATGCCATTTTAGCTTCTTTTTCGATTTCTCATCATTCATTGTGAGTCATGTTTTTGACGGGATTCGTACATAAGGATTCTGCATCCTAAGTCCGATTCCATGTCGGCTGAGCTACTGAGCAAGCTTGTTATGTCTGAAATATGGAGCTGCAATCATTAACTGTGTATGAAAACAATTACAAGTGCTAGCTGTTTTACAGCCTCTAGTCTTCATTTCTATTGGAAACTGCAGTGATATGCGTTTATTGGTACGTATTTTGCATTGCAGTTCCCAGAAGTACATTTTCGTCATTAGACCAGGTAGAAAATTGACCAGTGATATAGCACTTAGTATAATATCATTTAGAATATATATATATATATATATATATATATATAAAAAGAAATCATACTCAACTTTGAAAAGTCATAATATTAATTTCCATGTTGCATTAAAACGTCAGAAGATCTTCTCTGTGAATGTTTAATCAATTAAAACAGGACTTCTGCTCCAGTAATACTCAACAAACCGATGTACATAAACATGGTTTGTTGAAGGACTGGATTACCAGAAATATCTAGGATATTTCAAAAATATCAAACCGTCAACCAAACCAAACCAACCAACCAACCAAACGAATGTGTTGAACTGCTCAAAGGCCAACGCTTGCACCGGGAACTTCCACCCCAACAATGTGTTAGAAAGCAACGCAAACTATCCAAGCTCATACTGTTCTCCCAAAGTACCATTGGGAGAACCAGTCATGAGACCACTATAGGCTCACCCTTGGTAGCTTGTACACAAATCAGTTCGCCCAACGCCAGTGCTCTTGCGCTCGGTCGCGAAGCGAAATGTTCTTGTGTACACCTCAATCCTACATTCGTCCGGATGCAGAGATTGCAGGCTGTTGCGTTGTTCTTTTAGCATTGTTTGATTCTGATGTTTGTGACTTTTCTGATTCACTTTCCATTAATCTCTTGTGAACAACAGCAGTGAAGGCCAAGAAGATGCAGGCGAGCTTGACTTTAGTGGGCTTCTCAAACATAGGTGAGAACTCCAATCTGGTCTCCCAAAGGGACCCATTCTTTCTTAAGCCCTGACAGGGGTGTCTTTTTCTTCATACTTTCTTTTACACTGTTGTTAAGATCCAACAGTATCTTTTTACACTCTTAATTTAAATGATTACTTCAAATATTTAGCCATCCTTTAATGTGGAAAACAATATTTGTGTTCATATTTTGGCATCAATGCAAAAAAGTGTATTGTTTTGTTGCCAACATCAATGAAATACTGGATTCACACAAAGCACACAACCTTATTTTTGGAGCATCTTTTTTTCATGAGGTTCTTTTGTTTTTAGCTAAATACCAGAAACTCCTGCATAATGGAAAAAAGTTAGAAAATTATCTTGGCTTGTCTCTTTTTTTTCTTCCCTACGCTTTCAGACAAGGGAGGTTAGTATCATAAGTAATTAAACGATTAGACGTTATCACTGGTAAGTATTATAATCCTTTAGCTTCCCAAGCATGACCTGAACAGGAACTGTATAAGCAAGAGTGTTGGCCTACTGTAGTCCGGTAACACTTTATTTAAAGACAGCATTCATTAAAGATTCAGCAACGCTCACAAATGATGGAAACAACCTGATGGAAAGGGAATGTTTTCCACTCATTTACGAGTTGTTGATGGAACACTTCTACATGAAGCTGTGAAATAGTGTTATCGCTACTTTTGTTAATGGAATCTTGGTTTATACTCGAGAAACAAGACACACAACTGCAAGTGCAAACCTTCGGTGTTCTTAATACTTGCCTGAACAACTACAGATTTGAAACACACATTAAAACATGAAAATATTAATGTGACCTCCGGACATTCAGGGAAATGTCTGTGTAAGAAGAGGGTGAATGACAAAAACGGATACTGACTAATTTAACCGCACCCTGATCATGTTTAACGACTGTGATCATGTATAACAATATTCACTCCTAACAAGAAACCCTGACTTCTAACCTTAATATAGAAGTAAACAACTACATTGTTGGATGTGTTTAGATAGAAATCCTGCAAAGAGATGGGTAGAGTTTAAGCTATAGGGCAGGGTCAATAGATTACTATTAATGAGTTATAAGAATTATAATTAAGGCTGTTGATCAATTAAAAATTAAAGGATGAATAATATTATAATAATGAACAAAACTTTATTGCATTATATACTGATTAAGCTATACATTTAGTCACTCTCAGCCTATCTACAGTGCACTCCATAAATATTAGCACCCGTGGTAAATAGGGGAGAGTAGGGTAAGATGCACCCAAGTTTTCTCCTATAATGCCTGATGAGTTTGGAGAACACCTGACAAGAGATCAGACAAAATCTCTTCAGATCATTCATGTTGGTGCTTCTTTTCTTCAGTTCACTCCACTCATTTTCTATAGGGTTCAGGTCAGGGAAATTGGACAGCCATGATGGCAGAAGCTTCATTTTGTGCTCAGTGACACTTTTTTTGATCATTTTGATCATCGTTGATCATTGTACTGATGGAAGATCCAACCAAATCCAGTCAGATTTAGATTTTTTTATCTGTTGGTATTTGATAGAATCCATGATGCCATGTATTTGAACATGTCCATGACCTCCGGCAGAAAAATAGGCCCACAACATTAAAGATCCAGCAGTTTATTTAACCATGGGCATGGGATATTTTTTATCCCTGTCTGCACCAAACCCATCTGGTGGGTTTGCTGCCAAAACCTCTTTTTTTCATCTGACCATAGACGCCAGTCCAGTTTAAAGTTCCAGTCGTGTTTGACAACTGAATATGTTGGAGTTTGTTTTTGGATGAAACCCTCCCGAACAACATGTGGTGATATAGGGGCTGTTTGATATTTTTTTAGGCTTTTTGACCCTACAATTCAACTAATCTTTCCAAATCTCCAGCTGTGATCCTTGGAGAGTCTTTGGCTACTCAAACTCTCAAACTCAACATTTTTTTGTCTCGTTTCCAGCCAAAATATAAAAAAATTCTTTAATCAAGAAGGAATTTCTAGACAAGTAAAAATGATTTTCAGGAAAAATAAGTCAAAAATTAAGTGAATTTTTGCTTAGAACAAGCTAAATAATCTGCCAATGGCCAATCTGCCAAAAACAAGATTATTTTGCTTGCCACATTGGCAGATTATTTTGCTTATTTTGAGCAAAAACTTAAAAAACGTTTCTGAAAACAAAACAATCATTTTTACTTGTCTTTATTGAAGAATTTTTAGATATGCTGAATGTGGAAATGGGGATTTTCAATGCTTTAGCAAATTTTTACAGCCACTTTCTATTTTGTGAAGCTCAACAATACTTCAGAGATATTTTACTCTTAAAAAATTCTAGGGGTGCCAATAATGCATTGGAGAAAAACATTTATTTCAAAATGTGAGCTTTCCCCCACTTTATTTGTTTTACTTTAATGAAAGGTTAGAATTTTGTGAACTTTTTAAATAAAAGATCAAAATCCAGATTTGTTTTTACAGCCACTCTTGCTCACATTTACCAAGGGTGCCAATATTAATGGAGGATACTGCCTCTATCTATCTATCTATCTATCTATCTATCTATCTATCTATCTATCTATCTATCTATCTATCTATCCTTATATAATTATGCTCCCTCCACATTTTTTTAAATTGTTGTTCTATTACTTTGTTTATCTTTATGCCACATTAAGTTTTTTAAACAGTTAAAACCTTTAAAAATCAAGTTAAGACCCGCACTAAATTAATTTGACATTGACAGTCCTAATTATAAATCCTCCTAATATAAATGACATTATAATACACTGAAACAAACGTCACGCTTCTCTTTTAGTAAGTGATTTTAGTCTGTAGATCCATCATGAACACTGTCATGTGTTAACCACATGATAACACAACATTCTCCCCTATTTACTGACCTTATCCTTTCCAATCATGAAAAGTAGTACTCTAGCCTTTCACTACATTTTTACATCCCGTCATAAACACAGTACCATCCCTTCCTTGACCATGTGAACCACTGTAGCTAAAAATTAGCTAAGCATCTCTCCATATAACAGGTTACCAATGACACAGGCAGGTTCCAGCCCATCTCTTTGTGTGACATGTCTTGAGGAACTAGAAATTAGGAGGATAATAATTAATTCTCTTTTAATATTAAAAGCTTATGAACATTTCTACATAGTGATCTGGTTCCTCAACACATGTTGACGAGCCCTTGCCATGACCTTTGACCTCTTACTGTCTTACTGCTCTGTGATGTCAGGGAGCACAAGCAAGAGGAAGTTCCTGAGGTGGATGTGTGGGAGATTTTGAAAAATGCCCGACCTGATGAATACGAGAAGATTGCTTTTATGTATGGCATCACCGATCTCAGAGGCCTGCTGAAAAGACTGAAGAAAACCAAAAAGGAAGAGAAAAAGAGTGAAGGTGCTAATTTAAACTCTATTATACTATTTTTCATCTGCTTTAAACAAAATCCCACCCACAGGTCATCCAGGGTGAGTAATTGAGAGTGAATTTTTCAGTTTTGTCTGAACTATCCTTTTAAATTTTCACTATAGCATTTGCCAAGAGACTGGAACCTGCATATCAGGTGGACAAAGGCGGAAAGATCCGGTTAGTCGTGGACCTTGCTGACCCGACTGTGGAATTAAAGTGGTACAAGAATGGACAAGAGATCCGCCCTACTCCAAAGTATGTCACCTCCTATCCTTTTTACAACTACATTCAGAAACACACTCATGTGAAACCAAACCCCTTTGTAAACACCAACCTGTTTAAACCCTTCATTTATTGTGTTCTTTGGCTTGCTGGTCTCAGGGGATACAGAAATGACTCTGTTTGCAGCAAACACACATGCAACACACACAAGTGAACCATCAGCATTTCATACCCGGCAAACATGCAACGTTCTTTAAACATTAATCTGTGCCTCATGAGAACGTCCAGAAATGTTTAAAGGACGTTGTGTGATTGAAGGCCAATGTGAAGCTCTTGAGCTACATTTGAAGTTTTAAATGTAGTGTACAATGAGTAATTAACAACAGGAAACTGTACAGAAAAAGGCACCACCACCCTCACAGGACTTTAATAGAGTTGCAAAAGCTGCTTGATATTTGTACATCACATGCATATACTTAGCTGTAACGTTATGCAGAAATGTGGTAATGTTGCAAAAATATTCTTTTTTTTTTTTTTTCTTATTATGAATTTTTTAAAATAATTTATACTAAATATTCTTTTATAATGATGTGTTTTTAAGTGCTACAAAAAATATCTTATTTTTAAGATTTTTCTCTTCTATTATTATTCTTTTATCTCATCCTTGGTGTTGCTATTAATAGTGTTGCTTAAATTATTAATAATTGTAAAAGCAACTAAATTAAAGCCATTTGGGAGGTTGGTGCAGTTTTCTGGTTGTTTATCTTCAATGATGTCTCTCCCAGTGTTCCCTGCTTTTTGGAGGACTTTTCTTCTCTCTCTCTCTCCCTCTCTCTATACACAGTAACTGTAACACTAATAGCTCTTCCAGCCCTGTTTGATCTAGGCATGATGTCTATCTGTCCTTTCTGTCTGTTATGCAATGGTGATTCCACCTGTCTGCCATAACCTCCACTTCCACCTTCTCCATCCTGTGCTCCGGCTGATCTGGCTCCTCTGTTCACCATAAAGTAATAGGAAGTAAGTCAGCCAGTCCTCAGGACTGTCTTGTATATCTGAACCAAAGGAGTAAGCACATTTCTGCTGTATGGATCTGTTCTGATGCTTTCAGTGACATGTTGTATGTGCAGTATAATATATTGCATATGTTGAATGCAAAGATTTTAAGCAAGCACACAAGCAAGAATATTATTGTACTGAATATCAGCACACACACAACTTAGACACAACATGGTCAGGTGTTTAGTCTATATTTTCTCTGACAATGTAAACTGTTTTAAAACAAGCCAAACCAGGGTCAAGCTTTGTGCATTTATGAGCAAAGTACAATCAGATCAATCAAATCATAGATTAAAGTTCAAAGATTAAAGATCAAAGATTTGACTTTTGTACAATATCATGTCTGTTTTCTGAAAGAATGAATGGATGAAAGACTGATGAAATGAATTACAATCAATAAATAATACTGAATGAAAAAGTAAAAGACAGAATAAATTAATGAATTAATAAATCATGACTGAATTAATTAATAAAGAACAAAAGAAAGAAAGACTAAAGGAATTAATTAAAGCAACCAATAAATTAAAGACTGATTGTAAGAATGAATTAATAAATTAATAAAGAAATTGATACATGAAAGACTGACTGACTGACTGAATAAATGAAGGACAGGGATGAATAAATTATGCAATCAATAAAGACTTAATATACTTAATAAAGAATAAATATATTATTAAATTAGTGATTAAATAAAAGACAATCAATTAATAATTAATGAATAAATAAAAAAAGTGACTGACTTAATAACTGACTGAAAGAATGAATAAATATAAAAGACTGAATAAATAAAAACAGGTTAAATGAATAAATAATGAATAAGACTAAATTAATAAAATGAATAAATGAGTTAATGAATCAATCAATCAATCATCAATATAAAAGACTGAATGAATAATACTGGATGGATGGGTAAATAAATAAACAAAGACTTACGGAATTAATTAATTAATTAATTAATCAATTACTACAGAATAAATAAAAATAAATCAATGAATAAATAAAAGACAATAAATAAATAAATCAATAAAGAATGACTTAATGAATGAATGAATAAATCAATAAAGAATGAATGAAGCAATCAACACATAAAGACAATATAAATTAACAATTCAATTAATGAATAAATAAAAGACAATCAATCAATAAAGACTTCATAATTAAATAAAGAAAAGTGAATGAATGAATGAATGAATGAATGAATGAATGAATGAATAAATTATTAAAAACAGGTTCAATAAATACATAAATAAATAAGACTGAATGAATAAAGAAAGGAATGAACGAATGAAAGTATAACAGATTGAATGAATAAAAACAGGATGAATTAATGATGATGTACTAAAAGAATGAATAAAGTAAGAAATGAATGAATGAATAAAGAAATGAATGAATGAATAATGACTTACTGAATGAATAATGACTTACTGAATGAATGAATGAATGAATGAATGAATGAATGAATGAATTAAAGACAGGAATGAATAAATGAAACAATCAATAAATAAAGACAGAATAAATAAACAATTAAATTAATGAATAAATAAAAGACAATCAAAGACTCAGTGACCAAAAGACTGAAATAATAAATACAGAATGACTGAATGGATAAATTAATGTAAAAAAAAACTGAATTAATAAAAGCAGGGTAAATAAATAAATAATAAGACTGAATGAATGAATGAATGATTGAATGAATATAAAAGATTGAATAAATAAAAACAGGATAGATAAGTAAATAAATAACTATGACTGACTGAATTAAAAAAGAAATGAATGAATGAATGAATGAATGAATATAAAGGACAGAATAAATAAAAACAGGAATGATTGTATAAGATGTATAAGAATGTATTTAGATAGATAGATAGATAGATAGATAGACAGATAGATAGATAGATAGATAGATAGATAGATAGATAGATAGATAGATAGATAGGTCCAACTAATGTTAAATTAAGGATGTGAAATAAAAATATCCTCCTAACATCCAGTAACTAATAAATTGATTGTGCAGGTTTATCTTTGAGCACAAAGGCACTCAACGGATAATGGTTATTAACAACTGTCAGATGAGTGATGATGCGGCCTACTCAGTCACTGCAGGAGATGAGAAGTGCACCACTGAACTGTTTGTGAAAGGTGCATCCACCACACCAGCCTATAATTTCGTACTCAAAAAGTGAAAAAATTGATAAATGCTGATTGTTTTATAGCAACTTTTCTAAACACTGCCTCTGTTGGTCCTCCTATGTAGAACTGCCTGTAAACATAGTGAAAAAGCTGGAACCGGTAAAAACCACAGTGAACGAGAGAATCGAACTGGAGTGTGAAGTGTCTGAGGAAGGAGCCAAAGTTAAATGGTATGTGTAAATGAAGATTTTAGGTGTTTAATAACTAATTTTTGCATAAAAGCCTCACCTCTTTGATGACCTGGTACCTGGTACAGGATGAAGAATGGGGTGGAGGTCCCCACAGGGGTGCGCTCAAGGTACCGTGTGAAATCCGAGGGGACCAAACACTGGCTGATTATTGACGACGCCACAAAGGACGACACTGGCACCTACTCCCTGATGGCCACCGGGGGCACCACTGAAGCTCACGTTCAAGTCGATCGTATGATAATATTGCTTTAGAAAGTGATGTACATCTTTCTTCACTGCTTTCTCTCCTGTTCATTAATATTTGTCTTTTTCCTATGTTTCCTGTTATCTGCCATTGGATAATTCAGTGAAGCCTCTGAAGATTTTAACGGATCTACAAAGTGTGACAGTGTTGTTGGGTCAACCTCTTAAACTGAACTGTGAGATTTACCCCGGAAACATCCCGGGCCGCTGGTACAAGAACGGCCAGCTGATCCAGCCTAACGAACGCATCAGCATTCTGCACAGAGCCAAGTACGCCAACTTACTCATTCAGTATTAAACCAACCGACTCACAGATAAATGTATATAACAAATAATTAAAACTATAACTGTATCAACTGGACCTCATTGTGAAATCCAGCTTAAAGGGATAGTTGACTCAAAAATGAATATTCTGTCATTAATTACTCACCCATAAGACCTTCGTTCATCTTCGGAACACAAATTAAGATATCTTTGATGAAATCCGAGAGTTTTCTGACCCTGCATAGAGAGCACGCGACTACCACTTTCAAGGCCTAGAAAAGCAGTAAGGACATTGTTAAAATAGTCCATTTGACATCAGTGGTTCAACCTTAATTTAATGAAACTATGAGCATATTTATTCTCTTTCTTGACAGTCTTTAACACGTTCGCATTCTGTGGTGGAAACGGCTTCCAAAGATTTCTCTTTTCATTTGTGCTTTCTATTCAACTTCCAGGAATCACAACCTCGACATTGAAAGCTCCACTATTCATGATGCTGGGGACTACACCTTTGTTCCTGAGGGATACACACAGACGCTGTCTGCCAAAGTGCACATCATAGGTACAGTAACAATCCTACAGTTCTCTAATCCTTACATGTTTATGCTAATAATCTCTCTGAAAGAATTCCATTTGGATCAACTTTGCAGATCCACCCAGGGTACATTTAGAGGCACTGAATGTCCAGGACAACACTGTGGTCATTGTGGCTGGAAACAAACTCCGCCTGGAGGTTCCTATTAGTGGAGAACCAGCACCCAGAGTCGTGTGGATGAAGGGAGAACGGGTGAGTGGAAGAGTTGAAATGTAAATATATAAAAATATAGAACTATAAAAACCCAGATTAACAGGGCTCATGGGTGGTTTCAGGTCATCCTTGATTCAGGAACCCGGATGCGTGCAGAGACATTCGCAGACCACACCTGCCTCACTATTGATATCGCAGAACGAGAAGATACCGGGAACTACAAGATCGTTCTTCAGAACGAAGCTGGAGAAGACACAGCTTGTGTTAAAATCAAAGTTGTAGGTAAGGCAGCTTTTCTCTGAGAGAACATAATGTTTGTTTAGGTGATGGCATTGTAAATCGTACCATATTTTGTTTTATCTAGATATCCCAGATGCCCCTGAGGCTCCTCTAGTTCCTAATGTGGGTGGAGATTGGTGCACTATGACATGGGAGGCACCACGCTATGATGGTGGTTCTCCAATCCTTGGTAAATCAACTTCCTGTGCTTAAAAATGCATCAGATAGATAGATAGATAGATAGATAGATTGCTCAATGGTCATGTAAAACAATACCTTTTTACCTTAAAAACAGTTCTGTTCACAGTGACACGTTTCGGTGCATGTCTCTTTAAATGATAATGAGCTACGGCTGACCCCGCCCCGTCTTCCATTTTTTTTGCATATTCAGTGGCACATTACCATTAAAAACAAAAAGAATCCACTCTGTCCTCAGTGGCTCTGATGTCAGGAGAAAATGAAGACTCTTATGCTTACTTTTAATTTTTTTTACACAACTACAAAACAACTGCATTGCTTACAAGACATTGTTGTCGCTAGAGCTGCTCAAGTGTGGAGAAAACTGTGGACAGCATACAACTGACTGAGGGTGGATATATGCTAATACGGAACAGTCCATCAGCATTTCGGCTTTATAATTGTGACACTTTAGGTTTTTGGGGGATTACAATATGAATTTAGCATTCAGTGTCCCCTTTAATATGAGACTCTTATTAGTGTTAATCCACACTTTTGTTGATATATCACAGGATATTTCATTGAGCGAAAGAAGAAACAGAGCTCTCGATGGATGAGGCTGAACTTCGACCTTTGCAAGGAGACCACCTTCGAGCCGAAAAAGATGATTGAAGGTGTGCCATACGAGGTGCGAATCTTTGCAGTTAACACTATCGGCGTCTCCAAACCCAGTGAACCCTCCAAACCTTTCATTCCCCTGGGTGAGTACACAAGTGGCCCATCTGCATTATCAATGGGATTTTGTGTCTCTTCAAATCATGTCATAAGAGCCACCGTCTGTATTATGTAACACAACACACAGCATGATCGTTTACGCATATCCAATTAGCAAGACAAAGACACTGCAGAGACACCAGAGCTTTTCCGTTCCCTTTTGGGTTCCTACACAACAGGTGTTGATGTGCTTACAACAGCATCCAAAGCATTCGGCTGTGACCTCCACAGGACAGGCCTGCCTGAGATTTAGAAGATACTGAGGACGACTTTATAATGGCTGCCAAATCATCTGTGGATTATAATGTTATGAGATCAGACACAGACTCTGCTTAAGTCGCAGAGTTACGTGAGAAAAGAAGAGTGTAGACTAACAGAAAAACCTTGTGAAATTTGTGATATACCAGTGAGATATGAGATATCCTTTCTCACATGTGTTTGTGTTTGCAAGGCCATCAATTTATGGGTTATTCGAATGGTTACCAAAATGTAATAAAAAAATTTCAGAACAAACTCTACAAAAATATTTGCTGAAAACATTCAGAAACACTAATTATTACACTAATACAAAATAAACAGAGACTAAAAAAATGAGAATTAACATTAAAAAGAAACATAAAAATGATACACAGTTATATACAGAAATATAGAGAGAAAGTCAAAAGTTTTCATACCAGAATCTGCAAAATGTTAATTATTTTACCAAAATAAGGGATGCATACATGCATACAAAGTGCATGCAAATTTTTATTTAGTACTGACTTGAATAATATTTTTACTTAAAAGATGTTTACATATAGTCTACAAGAGAAAATAATAGTTAAATTTATAAAAATGACCCCGTTCAAAAGTTTACATACACTTGATTCTTAATACTGTCTTACCTGTTACCTGTATGATCCACAGCTGTGCTTTGTTTTTGTTTTTTTTTGGTTTAGAGATAGTTGTTCATGAGTCCCTCGTTAACAGTTTAACTGCCCGCTGTTCTTTAGAAAAATCCTTCAGGTCCCGCAAATTCTGTGGTTTTTCAGCATTTTTGTGTATTTGAACCCTTTAAGGAGGTTAAAATGCTCACTGATGCTTCAAAAGGAAAAACAATGCATTAAGAGCCAGGCGTGTAAACTTTTGAGCAGAATGAAGATGTGTGCCTAAATATTACATATCTTTTTTTATTTAGTACCTCCTTTTAGAAGCTACAGAAAACAATATAAGTGAAATTTACCCTGATCTTCAAATTCAAAAGTTTTCACTCCCCGGCTTTTTCCTTTTTATTATTTTGGAACAAATAATATTAACTGAATAACTCAAGACTTACTACAACATTTGTAAAAAAAAATAAATAAATAACGGAAAATAAAAATAGGAAATCATATATCGAAGGATGCATTTTTACAATAAATTATTTTTTTATGTTTAGAAAGTACACTGAAAATATGCCCAAAAATATTCAGCAGTACTAATTAATCCTTTCATTAAATATGTACACTAGCTGTGACCAGTGAACCCACAATGCTGGTGGTGGATGATGTCACAGATACCACAGTGACCATGAAGTGGAGACCTCCAGACACCATTGGAGCCGCTGGACTTGATGGCTACCAAGTTGAATACTGCATTGAAGGAAGTAAGACTAAAAACATATACTGTATGCTTTGCATAAGTGGTTTTCCACTGGTGGCCATTTATGCTATTTTGTGCTTTTGCAATATTTAACTTTACAGCTGATGAATGGATACTGGCTAATAAAGAGTTGACTGAAAAAACGAGGTACACTATAACCGGTCTGCCAGTGGAGGGCAAGATCTTAGTGCGTGTCAAGGCCATAAACGCAGCTGGGGCCAGTCCACCACGCACAACCCAACACTCCATACTGGTCAAAGAGGTTATCGGTGAGAGCGTACTGCTACATTTCACATTTGTTTAGTCAAACGAATAGCATATTAGTTCCGGTTATAGTAATGCTCTCTTGTTTGTTTGGCAGAGCCTCCTAAGATTCGTATACCTCGACACTTGAAGCAGACATACATTCGAAAGGTTGGCGAAGTCGTCAACCTCGTTGTGCCATTTGTGGTGAGCCAACTGATCATTATAACAAACCCTTGAATGAATTCCTCCCCTCTTGGTCAAAAAATAATTTTTTTTTTTGTCTTTTTAGGGTAAACCAAGGCCAAAAGTCACCTGGTTGAAAGAGGGTCAGCCGATCGACCCAACCATCAACATTCGCAACTCAGACTGTGACAGCATTATGTTCATCCGCAAGGCTGAGCGCAAACACTCTGGGAAATACGAACTGAGCGTACAAGTGGAGAATCATATCGACACAGCCATGCTGGACATCCAGATAGTCGGTTAGTATGTTTTGCAAGGAGTCTTCATGAGTGTGTAATATTGGCATTGCTATTTTTGTGTAATTTATATAATATTGCAGTATTTATTAATTTTTTGAATTAGCGTTTTATTTTAATTTTAGTTTCAGTCTAAGTCTAAGTTGTTTTTTTTTATGTATTTCTAAAAACACTGCCGTTCAAAAGTTTGGGATCAGTAATTTATATATATATATATATATATATATATATATATATATATATATATTTTTTTTTTTTTTCCCCAAGTATTTTCTGCTTATCAAGGCTGTTTTTTTTTATTAAAAACAGTAATATTGTGAAATATTATTGCAATTTAAAATAGTGGTTTTGTATTTTACTATACTTTATACTCAAAGCTGAATTTCCAGCATCATCACTTCAGTCTTCAGTGTCACATGAGCCTTCAGAAATAATTCTAATATGCTGCTTTATTATCAATGTTGGAAACAGTTTAACAGCTTAATATGTTTTTTGGAACTTGTGATACTTTTTTCAGGATTCTTTAATTAATAAAATGTTAAGAAGAACACCAAATATAAATATTTTGTAACAATATACATTACTGTTTAAAGTTTGGGGTCAGGAAATGTTGTCTTTCTTTCTTTCTTTGAAAGAAATTAATACTTTTTTTCTGCAAGGGTGTGTTAAATTGATAAAAAGTGATAGTAAAAGACTTATATTGTTAGAAAATATTTCTATTTTGAATGAATGCTGTTCTTTTTATCTTTTTATTCATCAAAGAATCCTGAAAATTAGAATTGATTAGAATGATTTCTGAAGGATCATGTAACACTGAGTAATGCTGATGAAAATGTAGTTTGCATCACAGAAATAAATTATATTTTAAAGTATATTATAATAGAAAACTCTTATTTTAAATAGCAGTAGTCATTATAATTATTATAATAATTTCATAATATTACTTTTTCTACATTTTTGAGCAAATAAATAAACTTTTAATAAGCATATCTTATGCTTACGAAGCATACTAAGCATACTTCTTTAAAAACATTTTGAAAAATGTTACTGATTCCGAACTTTTGAACTGCAGTGTATACGATGTAGAGCTAACCTAAGCCCACCATGTTCTTCATCACAGATGAACATTTTCTTTTGCTGTCTTTCGCAGATCTTCCAGGCCCACCACAGGCTGTAAAAATAGACGAGGTTTGGGGAAATAACGTAGCATTGGACTGGAACCCACCCAAGGACAACGGCAATGCACCCATTATAGGCTACACCATCCAGAAAGCTGATAAAAAGACAATGGTCTGAAGGAAACTTTTGTCTCTTCACTGTACTTCTATGATACTTATATTTAAAGGGATAGTTCACCCAAAAAATTTAAATTCTGTCATTGTGTAAAAGTTTTAAGAGGACAAAAACACTGATTTGTGTGTAAATGTGTGTCACACAGGAATGGTACACATGTATAGAGCACTACCATCGTACCTGCATCACAATTTCAGATCTGGTGGTGGGTAACGAGTATTTCTTTAGGATCTACTCAGAGAACATGGTGGGCTTAAGTGAAAGTGCCACTGCCACTAAAGACAGTGCTCTGATTGTGAAAGAAGGTAAGGCTCTGCTCCGCTCTACTCCTTTTCAAATTAACTGCTTGGCTAAATCCTTTTCAATGCTGCAGTAAGTGATTTTTTAATGGAATACCGCTTATAAAATGTCTGGGTGTCCCGAGAGTTAAAGAGGTCATGAGCCTAGAAATCAAAATCTGTTGATCTTTTGACATGTAAGATGTCATTGTACAATAAAAAACATCCTTAAGGTTAGTTACATTCTAGTTAGTCTAAAAACAGCTTATATTGAAGCTGATATACCAAAATGACAGGTTGTGAAATGTGCCACTTTATAATGTAATAGTGTGGCTAAACCCTGCCTCCATAGAAGAAGATCAACGCCTGCTTCTACATTACTGCCTGTTTAGCCCCGCCCACCGATTTACACATGTAGAGAGAGGCAAACGAAGGTCTACGCAGAAATCAAACGATAAAGATGGCTCCAAACACAACAAGACACTGTTCAGTGCCAAGTTGTGGAAAAAGGCTTGCCTTCCTTCCAACATTAGGAAAGAGTAGAATAACTTTATCAAACATACACAAGTGTTAGCCAATCATAGCAGTGGGCATTAACTTCCGAGTGTACAATCCAAAACGCCTATTCAAACAGAACGTTCTGCTGAGGGGGGTCAAAACAGGACAGAAAATAGCCTGTTACTTCTAAATTGTGATGTTTTTGATGTTAAAATTTTGGTAACATCTTAAGTGGACCTCAGAGAACAGTACAGCATCATAAAAAAGGCAGTTCATGACCCTTTTAAGCTATGAGAGCCCAGTAAGCAGTTAAATAGAATCTGGACATTTTAGCCAATCAGAAAACTTGCTTTTACCAAAAATGTAAAACAATAATGCATTCTTGTATGTGGTATGGTGTTCACAATGTCAAAATAATAAAATAAAATAAACAAAAAAATGCACTTGACTACCAAAAGAATGAATAGAAATGAAAACAATCCTCATTCTTTTAGTACTGTTTTCGGTAGCGGTGCGGAAATCACTTAGAGCAGTTTTAATCAACATTCTTAAGCCTAACAAGTTTGCTTTTTATTAGTACTTTAGGCCTGGCTGATGTGGAACTGCATGATTTTTTTATTTTTTTATATATATATATACAGTGCCATGCAAAAGTATTCAAACCCTTTCATTTTATGTTGCTGCCTTATGTTAAAATTCTTTAAATTACTTTTTCCCCACACCAGTTTACATTCCATACACCATAAAGTCAAAGCAAAAACAGAATTGTCACATCTTTGTAAATGTATTAAAAAAACCTGAAATAAGTACATTGCATAAGTATTCATACCCTTTACAGACTAAAGTCTTTTTGGGTATGATGCAACAATCTTGTCACATCAGCATTTGGCAATTATCTGCCATTCTTCTCCTCACCTCTTAACCTCTCAATCAACCTCTATCAGCTTGGATGGGGCCAGATGCACATTTTCAGGTTTCTCCAAAAATATTTGATTGCCTTCAAGGCTTCAACCCCATGCTCTGGCTAAGCCACTGAAGGACATTGACAGAGTTGTCTATAAGCCACTCTTTAGTAATATGAATCTACAGGTAATATGAATGCTCCTGAGCTAAATGTCAACTCTCCCAGATAAGGGTTTGAATACTTATGCAATGGAAGTTTTTTATTTTTAAAACATTTGCAAAGATGTTAATAACCTGTTTTTGCTTTGCCATTACGGTGTATGGAGTGTAGATTGATGTGGGGAAAAAGTAATTTAAAGTAACATAAAGCAGCAACATAAAACGTGAAAAGAAGGGGTATGAATACTTTCGCAAAGCAAATCTGAGAAATCGCAGAGGAATTTACAGCTTTGGTACCTGAGGGCTGATGTCCTTATTAACACTAATTTACTAATCAACATCCTGCTTGGTTGGTCTGTATATATTTAGTGATTTTAATTGAAATGCATCTCTCTGGACCTGATGTAAAGAAGGGCTATTCAGTCCTGCTCCTAGGATTGCGCACCCCTGGTGTAAAGTCTGAGTTTTCACTCAGAGGAGCATTAAAGACTTTACTGGGATGTTAAAGGTATGATCTGCAATTTGCAGTAGCTTCACAAATTGATCATTCGACCACCTATACTCTCCCTATACGCTACAAACACAAAGATTTGTTTATTAGCCACAAATTACTGGAGTGATGATAAATAAGTGCAGATTATATCTTTAACACACTGTGTGTGTCACACTTTGCCAATGCTGACGATAAATATTGTCTCTTCCTCATCACATAAGGGATATTCCCCCATGATACAGCTCTCGGCTCGTATCATGCAAAGTCCCACTCTCCCTTCCCCTCTCACTCGTCGTCCTCCTCCTCCTCTTCCTCTCGCTCTTCCTCTCACTCTCACTCTCAATCAGGCATGCAACTGAAAATCCCAGAGTATAATGACCGTGACTTCACCGAGCCGCCAAAATTCACTCAGCCACTTATCAACACCTTTGCCATCGCTGGGTACAACGCCACCCTGAACTGCAGCGTGCGTGCCAATCCTCGGGTAGGTGACTGACATGACGCTCTACTAGAAAGGTACCTAAAAATGTGTTTTAGTTGCCATGTGATTTTTTTCTGGCACCTGTTCTGACAGGTAAGTCAGTGTTGCATGTTTTGTTTTTTTCAACCATTATTCGGTAACACTTTACAATAACAGTACATGAATTAGCATGTATTAATACGTGAATTAGTAATTTCTTGACTATGAACTAATGATGAGTTAAGACGTGTATTAATCAAGAACTAATGAAGAACTAACGTAACTACGACATGAGTCATATGAATTACTGCATGAATAGCACCACCTTAATTCATGTTAGTTCCTGCACGTTAGTTAATGTATTAATTATCACTTTGCGGTAAACTAAATCAAACATGTTCTAAAAGAAAGATGGCACAATGCAAAATTGTTTAGACATTTGTCACCTGCAGCTGTCACAAACATCAGTGAATGTTTTCACCTAACTCATCCAACATACAATGATGTATTCACAATTAAAAACAATTGTCTCCTCCTGTTTTGAGTGATTCTACTGCTGCCGTCCTACAACAATGCATTCATTAAGCAGATGCAATTTTCCAATTTAAAATCAGTGTCAGCACAGAGATGCTGGTTATGTTATGGATCGGTTTACTGTCATTATATCATCGTAATGCACTGAAGTCAGATGTTTGTCTTGTGTTCTTGCTCTTCTTTTGAGCCACAATTGCCCCTTCAAAAAGTCAACTTTCCTCCTACCGTTCAGTTCCTTCTCCATCCAAATGCAGCCACAGGACCTCTGCTCTTCTACTTCTTTACAAACCACCAAAAATCTTATTTAGATGAGCTTATAAAACATGTGTAATTGATAATTTTTTTTAAAATGTCAGGGTTAGGTTAGGGTTAGTCATTAAGTCATGACATAATGATGCATTAACAAGTCATGAATTCATGTTACTTTATAAGTAATTAATATTGAGTAAACAATTATGTGCCCCCCCAAGTAAAGTCATGACATAATGATGCATTAACAAGTCATGAATTCATGTTACTTTATAACTAATTAATAATGAGTTAGCAATAATGTGCCTTAGTTTGCACCAGTATATCGAAGATGATTAGTTTAAGTTACATACTCATCAGCATGTAAAAAAACAAGGTCCTGTGACTGCATTTGGATGGAGAAGGAACTGAACGGTAGGAGGAAAGTTGACTTTTTGAAGGGGCAATTGTGGCTCAAAAGAAGAGCAAGAACACAAGACAAACATCTGACTTCAGTGCATTACGATGATATAATGACAGTAAACCGATCCATAACATAACCAGCATCTCTGTGCTGACACTGATTTTAAATTGGAAAATTGCATCTGCTTAATGAATGCATTATTGTAGGACGGCAGCAGTGGAATCACTCAAAACAGGAGGAGACAATTGTTTTTAATTGTGAATACATCATTGTATGTTGGATGAGTTAGGTGAAAACATTCACTGATGTTTGTGACAGCTGCAGGTGACAAATGTCTAAACAATTTTGCATTGTGCCATCTTTCTTTTAGAACATGTTTGATTTAGTTTACCGCAAAGTGATAATTAATACATTAACTAACGTGCAGGAACTAACATGAATTAAGGTGGTGCTATTCATGCAGTAATTCATATGACTCATGTCGTAGTTACGTTAGTTCTTCATTAGTTCTTGATTAATACACGTCTTAACTCATCATTAGTTCATAGTCAAGAAATTACTAATTCACGTATTAATACATGCTAATTCATGTACTGTTATTGTGAAGTGTTACCCATTATTCAAGCACACTTCAGTTTACATCAAGATGAAGGCACTGTTTAAGCATTCAAATACATGGTCACATGAGTTTCTGACAACCTGTGAATATGAGTAATCGGATCACAAAACATTTTGGACCTTGTTTAAATCTATATTTAGTGCTGTCCACTGATGTTAACACCAGGTGTAAACAGTGACAGAGAAACTCAATCCTTGCTAAACGATCTGAAGTGCAGATAAAAGGCTTATGTTGACAATAAAATATGTCTGAATGCCAATGAACCCATGAAAACCTGGCCCACACAAGGTTATGAAGCCTACACTGTCTTTTTTTCAAGTTCTGAGAAAGTCTTTGATTTTGCTGGCCTCCAACCATGTGCTCATGGCTTTACACCTGTATTTAGCTCTTTGTGGCCTGACCTGCCCGTGTCCCTATGGGCTTAACAGCACCTGCTAGTTATAATCTTTGAGCACAGACACACCAGATAATATTGTCTTTCTGTCACTCAGTACTCTACATTTGAGAAGAGTAGCAGTTTGTTGCTTTGGTTCCTCTTCACCAGTAATGTTATCTGTTGTTTACTGTGTTCTCATATTGTACTCCATTACTGCTCACAGCCTAAGGTAATCTGGATGAAAAACAAGATTACCATCATAGACGACCCACGTTACCGCATGTTCAGCAACCAGGGTGTGTGTACGCTTGAGATCCGCAAACCCAGCCCATTCGACGGAGGTGTTTACACCTGCAAGGCTGTCAATGACCTTGGAGAGGCTCAGGTGGACTGCAAACTAGAGGTCAAAGGTTAGTCTGTGCATTGGAAATGATCATCTAACTCAGTCCTGGACCAGGAGATCTACCTATTTGTGGAGTTCAGATCCAACCCTGATCAAATACACCTGTTTCTAACTATCAAGTGCTTCTGAGGATTAAAAATTAGCCGCGTTAAAGTTTGTTTGAACTGGGTTGGATCTAAACTTTGTAGGAACAGGACTGGGCACCCTTGATCTAGCACCTCAAATGTGGATACAGTGCCCTAAAATGATATACTGTATGGCTAATACAGTTATTAACTGATTGTTTATTGAAGAGAAATAGCCTGTCAAGAGGGCCTTACCAACCTACACACTGTATTCATTCACTTCCAGAATAAACATTTCCTGATAATTTACTCACCCCATTTCATCCAGGATGTTCATGCCTTTAAGGTTTTTGAGGAAAACATTCCAGGATTGTTCTCCATATAGTGGACTTCAATGGGGATCAATGGTTTGAAGGTCCAAATTACAGTTTGAATGGGCTCTGCACAATCACAGCCAAGGAATAAAAGTTTTATCTAGCGAAACGAATGGCCATTTTCTAAAAAAAGTAAACATTTATATACTTTTCAACCAAAAATACTAGCTCTACGATTTACATCTATGAATTCACACATTACATTTTTGTGGTTAAATGTATATAAATGTTTTTTTTTTTTTTTTTATGAAAATTACCAATCATTATGGTAGAATAGACCTTTACTCTTCGGCTGGGCTCGGGTAGAGCCCTTTGAAGCTGCATTGAAATTGCAATTTGGACCTTCAACCCGTTGATCCCCATTGAAGTCTACTATATGAAGAAAAATCCTGGAATGTTTTCCTCAAAAACCTTAATTTCTTTTCAACTGAAGAAAGAAAGACATGAACATCTTGGATGACATGGGGGTGAGTAAATTATTAGGAATTTTTTATTCTGAAGGTGAACTAATCAGAGAAAGATCAGTTTTTTTTATACTGGCAATATGAGCATTCTCAATGACTTCTGAGGATTTCCTGGGTAAGTATAGTGTGGAAGCCATATGGTAAAAGATTCAATGCTCTTTAACTATTCCTTTCATTTATATTTATTCTTTGTGTTATTTTTTCCATTCATATTCTGCACTTTTTATATAGGAGTACTGTGTAGCATTTCTGCAACAAACAAAGCATTTAATATGTCAAGATTTTTTTTTCTTTTCTGCAATATATTCCAGCATTGCATTTAAATAGCATAGTATTAAAGTATATTATTACTATGGGAGCCTTATGCAGATAACACATTAATGCACTCACAATAATTAAGTTTTTGAGCTTCAATGAGAATAAAATCTTACTATACAAAGGCTAAAGATGACTTAACATTGTTAAATGTATATCAGGGGTTATATAATAATAATAATAATAAATTAATAAAATAAACCAAAAAAAATCTCTCAATCATGTCCAATAAAATAATTGGCATTAATAATAACACATTTCACATTTGAAACTATAATGGGCTATTGATCTCTAAACTTTTAGTATTTAGGTTTTTAAAAGATAAATATTTATATCTCGTCATTGTGACTTCTTTTCTCAGAATTGCACGTTTATAACTCGCAATTCTGACTTTATTACACACAATTGCGAGTTATTAAGTCAAAACTAGGAGTTATAAACGTGCAATTCTAAGAAAAGAAGTCACAATTGTGAAATATAAACATTTATCTTTTATATAGTCTTCGAATATCAGTCTTTTCCCCCCTCAGAAGTGGACTTCACAACTCGCAACTGCAAGTTTACATCACTCATTTCTGAGAAAAAAGTCAGAATTGCTGGAAAAAAGTCAGAATTGCGAGATACAACCTCACATTTGTAAGAAAAAGAGTCAGAAATCTGAGTTTTTATCTTTAAAATTTTTTATCTTTGCAATTGCAGGTTTATATCTAGTTTCTTTTTTTTTTTTCTCGCAATTGTGACTTCTTTTCTCAGAGTTTCAAGTTTGTATCTCGTAATTCTGACTTTATTACACATGAGTTGCGAGTTATTAAGTTAATTGTGAGTTATTAAGTCAGAACTAGTTATAAACTCACAATTCTGAGAAAAGAAGTCACAATTGCGAGATTTTATCTTTTATATCAGTTTTCAAATATCAGTCTTTTTTGGACTTCGCAACTGTAAGCTTACATCATTCAGTTCTGAGAAAAAAACTCAGAATTGCTTGAAAAAAAGAGACAACCTCGCAGTTGTGAGAAAGAGTCAGAATTGCAATTGCATTATCTTTATAACTTGCAACTGTGAGTTTATATCTCACAATTCAGAGAAAAAAAGTCAGAATTGCTAGAAAAAAGTCAACAAACTCACATTCTTGCAATTGCAAGTTTATATTATGCAATTCTGACAAAAAAGTTCTGACTTTATAACCCACAATTGCGAGTTTATATTTCACAATTCTGAGAAAAAAATAGAATAAACTAAGAATTGCAACAGCATGCAGCTACTTCAAAGCAATTTTATCTATAGGGCTGCAAAAGAGGCAGAACATTTATGGTAAATTTCAAAAACTTTCTGGAAATTTTTCCCCTCTTTGCAACCTCTTTGCTGCCACACACAAAAACACATTTGTATAGCAGGTCTGTAAAAATTCTAGACCTGATTTAAAAACTCTGATTATGCACCAATGTTTGCATATTGTATCATGTGCTGACATTTTTTCATACTCTGTCTTACATTGCCATATTGTTGTGTTTCCCTCTTGGTAGACTGTGTTATGTCCTTTAACTCCTTCATGTTAAATCTGTAATGACTAAGTCAGCGATATACCCTGAGGCACATATAACTCCCTCATGTAAACTTTGGGTTTAATCCGTATTTTCTTTTCTCCCCCAGTCATCACTCAGGAATAGTTACTGTATTGTTCTCATTCAAGGTAAGCTTTCATATGGTTTCGGGCATATGAAGCTTATTTTTCATTCATTCTGCATCCCTTGTTTGCCAATAATCCTGCTTTTGCTCTTTGCTAGTGTGTAATGCTCGGGAATTCTAAATTATATTTCTGACTCAAGACTGTTTTATAGTATTGCTTTTGACAAAGTCAACCAGTATTGGGGAATGTCACAAAATTGCGCTACTCATTATAAAAACTAATTATAAACATATGTTAAGTTACTTTTGTGTTATTTTTTCTCAACAGCATCTAACCAAGACTCTTTCTTTCCCAGAATGGAAGCGCTATGCTTGGCCTGCAGCCATTTTTACACTGAAAATGCTACTTTATGATGTGCTACTTTAAGTGTTTGTCTCCCCGAAACATAGTTTGCATGCAGTGACATATAAGCTATACCACAAAATGATTTTCATTTTCAATATCCAGCACTATTTTGAAGTTTGAAATCCATAAATCTTAGTGTAGGTGGAAAAAAATGAAGCATGAAACACTACAGACCAATATCCAACATGCACAGACATACTTGTGCACCTTATATCCCTATTCCTTACAATATGGGTAAGTGGAGAGAATTCAAATGAGATTTATTAAACAGAAAAAGCCATTTGAAGTAATTAAACAATTAAATAAATGTAACAAGTACCGTAACTGGAAAATTCAGTTACAGGCTGGATTTGCATATGCAAATGCACAGTTAAACCACAGTGTAAGCTTGCTGAAGTTACACCCTAGCCTTTTTAGACAGAAAAACTACCACAAAAAGGAATGAGGTATCTCGTTCTCTCAAAAACAAAGTCAAGAGTAGCATCAAGAAACACTCAACTGTGATGTGCTATTTCTGCAAATGCTTCCACATGTGCTTTGTATATTTATAACGGTGGTCGTATTGCATAATGCAGCCTAATTTAGAGCACATTCAACATTCAAGTGTCCATGCAGCTCAACATGCTACAGCAGGCAATGACAAGACACGCAATGATGAGTTATGAGCGCCTGAATAGCTGCAAAAGCTTGCAGAGATGATTGTACTCACTGCCTCAACATTTGTGCTGCACCTGCCGAACACTGACAACATTTCTGTCCTGATTTCAATGTTGTCCTTCTCTTTTTCACACTATTTGTCTGTCTCTACCTCTTTTCTCTGTATATAGCGGCCTAAAAGGGTTTTTGGACACTTAAGTCACACTTAAAAGCTTGAATGTCTTTGTATTCGAAAATAACAAACCAATCCTTGTAAAAAAAAAAATAGTTTATCGAATTGTATTGATTGTGCACTGCACTTCAAATTGTTAGAATATATACTCAAAACAATTACTTAAAGAGCACACTAGTACATTTTTAAATAGTGCAGTTTGTAGTTAAAAATTTTACTTTAAAGTACATTATGTTTAAATCTTAAGTTTTTTTAAAGTACATTTATTTTGATGTGTTGATAACACACTAAAACACATGCAAAGTATTTGGTTATAACTTTTACTGTAGTGTGATAATCAATATTACATTTAAAGTTAATATATTTTGAATGTACTAAATTGCAGCTTCATTGTTATAAATGTGTAATTTACATTTATTTAAAGTTTCAATAAAAATTACATTAAAAAAAAATTGTTTTACAAAAATGTGTGTCAGTACATTTGGCGATACACTTCACTATATTTCAAAGACAACAGATAAATAACAGTAATTATAAAATTAATAAAAAGAATACCAAATTGAGTCAAAAAAGCCTAATTAAGTTCAACTAATTGCATTTAATATACATTTTTAAAAAAAATAATACATTTTCATTTAATGCAAGTAACATGTAATTAAATATCAGAAAATCACTGAAATACACTACCAGTCAAAAGATTTTGAACAGTAAGATTTAAAAAAAGCCTGCATTTATTTGATATAAAGTACAGCAATTTTTATTTTTACTATTTAAAATGACTGTTTTCTATTTGAATACATTTTAAAATGTAATTTATTCCTGTGATTTCAAAGCTGAATTTTTAGCATCATTACTCCAGTCACATGATCCTTCAGAAATCATTCTAATATTCTGATTTGCTGCTCAAAAAAATATTATTATGTTGAGAACAGCTGAGTAGACTTTTTTTCAGGTTTCTTTGATGAATAGAAAGTTCAGAAGAACAGTATTTATCTGAAATAGAACTCTTTTGTAACATTATAAATGTCTTTACCATCACTTTTGATCAATTCAAAGCATCTTTGCTGAAAATTTAGTTTTTAAATCACAGGAATAAATTACATTTTAAAATATATTCAAATAGAAAAGAGTTATTTTAAATAGTAATAATATTTTAAAATGTTACTGTTTTTGCAGTACTTTGGATCAAATAAATGCAGGCTTTGTGAGCAGAAGCGACTTCTTTAACAAAAACATTAAAAACTTACCGTTCAAAAACTTTTGACTGGTAGTGTATATTCTTTGAATGTGTATTATTTCCATTTTTTATTTTATTTATTCATTTATTTTTCAGTAAGGTAAAGTGTTCCTTTTCACAAGGGCAGTGACCTAAAATACAAATGGTGTTTTGGCTTTTTAGTTTAGTTTTTTTTTTTTTTTTTTCTAGTCAGGATGATTTCTCTTGGACGTTTGAAGTCAGTTCAGATGTGTCTTAGTGAATAAGTGACTTTTGCAAAATGTCTTAAATGAGCATTAAATGGTATTTTGTAATAAAATGCAAAGACATTCAGACATTTTAAAACATGGCTTACATGTTTAGGCTGCTATATGTTGTGAAGAACAAATTCATGTTTCATAATTTCATTGTTTCAGTGTGATCTCTCTGACTGTTTATCTTTCCCCTCTTTCAGGAGGTTTTACGTTCTTTGAGCTGATGAAGCGAGGCGTTCCCTTACACCTCATTGATAACTACATGAACGAATCTAAGACCTCTGAGAAAGCAGAGTCAGAGAAGAAGGGATCCAACTGAGGGCTGACTCACCCAATGATTACCCAGAAATCCCTGTCACTACTACAAAGAATGGCACATGTGTCTAAACTTTGGCATGGTATGCTGTGTTCAGACATGGATAGTTATAGAAAACTCTGCGTCTGTCACTGTGCGATCATGTAAAGCTGTGTTGTGAAGAAATGCCACTGAAACTCAAATGCATGACTTTAGCGAACTGGATTGTAGCTTCAAAATATTTTGTGGAAAATCTAGAGCAGCCAGTTACAGATATGGTAATGCGGTTCATTTACGTTTTTCTGGGTTTGGGAGACAAGGGTGGTCCGAAATGAGCACAAGTCTGGGTTTTGCTGTTTCTTTTCTTTATTTTCTTTTCTTGTTTGATTTTCCCCCTGAGTTGTCCAACCCCTTTCCTTCATTCTTTAATGAATGTACTGAAATCCACTTAGATATGCAAAATCAATACTATGCAACTATCAGACCAGACATAAGACGAGATCTGTACGTTACAGAAAACGTTGCGTTTGTCTAAGGATACTTGATAGTACATGCCAATGTTCATTTTAGCATGACAGTTGAATAAATGTCTCTGTATGAAAAGCAATGGTTTCTTTGTTTTAAAATTTTGATGAAACTGCAAGATTTGGCAACACTATTCTTTGAGCATAAAAGATGCTTGCATACTGCATCTCTGTCTATTTTAATAAAACTAAACCATATTCTTTGTCAGACTTACAAGCACTGATATTTCCATTAGCAAATGCAAGTGTGGTCATCTATAAATATTTGTGTCCAAATTGCACAGCATTTTAAACAAAGGTTGTGTCCCAAATGACACATTATACATTAAATGGTTATTTTGCCATCTATGTCTGATGACAAACTTGTTTCTAGGTTAATTCTATGTGCATCATCTGGGTTAAATTTTCATTGTGGAAACATTAATAACACTATTTACACTACCAGTCAAAAGTTTTTTAACAGTAAGATTTTTAATGTTTCAAAGAAGTTTCTTCTGCTCACCAAACCTACATTTATTTGATCCAAAGTACACCAAAAGCAGTACAATTTTGAAATATTTTTACTATTGAAAATAACTGTTTTCTATTTGGAAATATTTTGAAATGTAATTTATTCCTGTGATCAAAACTACATTTTCAGAAATCATTCTAACATGCTGTTCAAGAAACATTTTTTATTTTTATTATTTATGTCAATATTTAAAACAGTCGAGTACCATTTTTCCAAGATTCTTTGATGAATAGAAAGACCTAAAGATCAGCATTTATCATTTATAAAGCTTTTTATAAAGCTTTTGTAACATTGTACTTGTACACTATACCATTTAAAATCTTGGAGTCATTATATTTTGTTTTATATTTAGCAAAGGATGCTTTAAATTGATCAAAAGTGATGATAAAGACATTCGTAATGTTACAAAAAGATTTCTATTCCAGATGAACGCTATTCTTTTGAACTTTCTATTCATCAAAGAAACCAGAAAAAAAAAATCTACTCAGCTGTTTTTATCATAAATCAGCAAAATCAGAATATTAGAATCCTGAAGGACCGTGTGACTGGAGTAATGATGCTAAAAATCCAGCTTGAAATCATAGCAAAAAATTGCATTTTTAAATATTTTAAAATAGAAAACAATTATTTTAAATAGTAAAAATATTTCAGTTTTACTGTACTTTGGATCAAATAAATGCAGGCTTGGTGAGCAGAAGAGAGTTCTTAAAAAAACATTTAAAATCCTACTGTTTAAAAACTTTTGACTTATACTACAAAGTATACACAGTATTTCAGTGTTATCTATATTCTATTTATAAGTTAGTTAATATCTGAATGATTTTTATTGGGCATTTTAAGCTTTAATTGTAGTTTAAGTTGCAGTCATTTTGTATTCATTGTTTTTAAATAAATTACAGCAAAATAGAAACTTTTACAATTTAGTTTTAGTAATTTTATTAACTTGTTTTAGTTAGCCGCTGAATCAAGTTTTTCATTTATCAATTGTATAGTATTCGATTTTTGTTTTATTTCCATTACCGAAAACGTTTAAAACGCTTTAGTTACCAATATCAAGACTTAATGTAACGTTAAATCATAACGTGAAGCCCCTGGTGGTCGGACGCGGTACCGCAGTCGTTCAAATTTCCCGGCTGCGTCCTCTTCCGGACCGCAGCTTCCTGCGCCTCTCCGTTTATCTGCTCTCAACTATTAGGAACGGAGGAGGCTGTCGGTTCCGCTCATCAAAAATGACCCTCCACACGTAATCGCCGCATGCTAATGCCTTCTTCTAAGTGGACACCTGGGAATCGGGACCAAAACATTGCATCGACCCTGCCAAAAGAGCGATCATAATGCCTCAGTGCGCGTGTCCGGAGCCGCTGTCAGCTGTCCAGCTCAAGCGCCTGGAGGAACACAAGTACAGCGCGGCCGGTCGCTCTCTCTTCGAACCGCCCTGCCAGATATACTGGAACTGGCTGGTCCAGCAGATCCCGACGTGGGTCGCGCCGAACACGCTGACCATCGTTGGACTCCTTGTTAACATACTAACGACAGTCATTCTCGTGTATTACAGTCCCACGGCCACGGAGGAGGTGAGTGCAGACGCGAGCGAAACTTTGACTGACAGCGTGACGCGTTTCATTCTATTTAAATACCCTGCCACGTCAGTTTTAAAAATAAACAAGCACATTTAGGACCCTCACTGCTTTCGGTGGTGCTGAACAAAGACTGTAAACAGTCACAAGTAACGTCTTGTGCCTTCATGTCTGTACATTTCTCCATTTCTAGTCTTTCGGTTTCTTCTAGCACATAGCTTTATTGATTGACGTTTTGAAGGCACTGTATGCAGCTAGCTGCTTTATCACATTTATTGACTGTGCAGACCGCAGACCACTATTTGTTATGTTAGCTGTTGACCCTTACTATTTGATTCAGGGCACCCTTGATCCCATGTCACAGTGTCCGTGTGTATGTGTGTACATACCCTGTGTCATATTTCCAGAATCAAAGACTACAGTCCACTGACAAAGTCCAGATTCCTCTGTTTATTGCTAGGCAGTTGTGGAGATTGCTGCTGAATGCACAACTTTAACCCACCTGTTGTCAGGCTGGAACACAGATAAAGGGGGCTTAGAGTGAACTTTGACCCAGAGACAACTGAATTGGCCAAGCAGCCATAGTAATAATACAGTTATGACAAAATAATATTATAAAGATATTATAATCAAGCAATAATTGTATGAAGAGTGCTGCTGTATTGAATAACAACACAAGGCCATAGGTAATCACACCTGAAATTTAGTACTACAACACCGTAATTAATGTTTGTTTTTTTCACCTCAACTTTGAATCAAATTAGAGGCCTGGAACGACTTTTTTCGTAAGCCTACCTTAGTGAAAAATACATATGCTGAATTTAAAATACATTTATTTCATGCTAAGTATACTACAAATACATAAAATAAAAATAATAAAAAATACACTGCAATTGTATTTTTAGTATACTAAACTGCTATAATTGGAACAACTCATTTATGATGTACATATAAATACACACACATACATGTATATATTAAAACAAAAATATTTTTAGTTAATATATACATGCATGTGTGTGTATTTATATACACATAATAAATATACACCATACACAAATATATAGTATGTAAACAAACTTTTATTTTGGATGCGATTAATTGCGATTAATTGTTTGACAGCACTAACTTAAATTGTACAAAAGTAGTGCTGAGGTCCAACTTCAACTAAAGATATACTTAAGTAAATTTGATTGTGCTAAAGTGCAACTATTGCAAGTATACTTTAGGTACAGTTGTATGAAATGTAACTGCATAGGCCTGATATTACAGGAATATCTCAGCCAAAAATGAAAATTTTGTCATAATTTTCTGTGTCGAAGTCGTTATTTTTGTTTTCTTGTAGCTTCAAAAAATTACGGTTGAAGTTGAACCATTGATGTCACATGGACTATTACTAGGCCTTGAACGTGTGAGTTGAACATGCTGTCTATGCATGGTCAGAAAGCTTTCGGATTCCGTCAAAAATATCTTAATTTGTGTTACGAAGATGTACAAAGGTCTTATGGGTTTGGAATAACATGAGAGTGAGTAATTAATGACAGAATCTTTATTTTTGGGTGAACTATCCCAGTTGTGAGTCCTCTTCTAACAACAACCTGACAGATTTAGGAGTCACATCCACAGTAACAGACTTAAAGGTATTAGTTCACTTTCAGAACAAAAATTTACAGATAATGTACTCGCCCCATTGTCATCCAAGATGTTCATGTCTTTCTTTCTTCAGTCGTAAAGAAATTATGTTTTTTGAGGAAAACATTTCAAGATTTCTCTCCATATATTGGATGGGTATGGTGCTCCCAAGTTTGAACTTCCAAAATGCAGTTTAAATCCAGCTTCAAAGGGTTCTATATGATCCCAGCCGATGAAGAAGGGTCTTATCTAGCAAAAAAATCGGTTATTTTCTAAACAAATTGACAATTTATACACATTTTAACCCCAAATGCTCGTCTTGTGTCATCTCTGTGATGCACATGTGTAGTCTGTGTGAAGTGTTTACAAAGTGAACATACAAAGAAGATCAAACACCCTTTACAAAAAAAGGTAAAACAGCGTTGTAGGACAACAAGATGGGAGTTTTTTGACATACCCTAACTGTATTGACCCGGATCACACAGACCACGCATGCGCATCGCAGAGAAGAGACATGACAAGCATTTGAGGTTAAAAAGTGTATAAATTGTCAATTTGTTTAGAAAATAACCGATTGTTTCGCTAGATAAGACCTTTCTTCATCGGCTGGTAGAGCCCTTTGAAGCTGGATTTAAACTGCATTTTGGACGTTCAAACTTGGGGGCACCATAAAAGTCATTATATGGAGAGAAATCCTGAAATGTTTTCCTCAAAAAAATATAATTTCTTTACGACTGAAGAAAGAAAGACATGAACATCTTGGATGACAAGGGGGTGGGTACATTATCTGTAAATTTTTGTTCTGAAAGTGAACTAATCCTTTAACAGGGAAAATAATTTCACATTAAAGGCCTTCTGTAGTTTTCTGAATAGCAAATACTGAAGCGACAACTCAAAAACACAGGGGGTTTATTCTGTTTTGTGAATGTGCAGTGAAACCAGATGGCCTGCTTGTAGTCTCTCTGGGAAATCGACCTAGTAGGCCACATGGACCTTTGCCCATATCAGACTGTTACACACACAAGCTGCCCTTGATAAAACAATTTGTACATTGTCTTCGCATTTTGCTTTATCCACAATTACGAGACATTTTAAAACAACCCACAGTGTCATACTGGTTATTCAGTGACCTTTTAAGACATCTTTTTTGACCCATACAATGTATTTTTGGCTATTGCTACAAATATACCCATGCTACTTAAGACTGGCTTTGTGGTCCAGGGTCACATATTTCCAGATGTCTTAGAGATATGAAATTAACAAAAGGAAGAATTAGTCCAAGATAAGCAAGAAACCAAGCATTAAAACAAAGAAGGCAACCATCTAGGGCAGGCAAATATGCCAGACTCCTCTAAGTAATTAAATATTTTCACATTTGTAGCTTTTTTTCACATTATTTGATTATTCTCACTCTGCTTAGTTACCTTTGCATAATACGTACTGCTAAAGTGCCTCTCTAAAGCAAGTGAAATTATGGCAAAATAGCAGTGTCTATTAAAGGAAAGGAGATAAAAAAGCTCCTTTGTGTCCACATATGATAAGTTTTCCTTTCGGTCTCGCACAAAATAGTACAAGCTGTCCATATCTACAGTTAGAGGTCAAAGTTTAGTCTAAGGTTTTGTTTCCTCTCTTGACACAAAAGACGAATGAATCTCAAGAAGGAACATTTAATAAGATTAGTTTGAGCCCAGTCAAACAAGAAGAACCAGGTCTTGATCAGTGTCAGTGTACTGACCTTTATGCTTTCTTTCATATTTGCCCTTTTTAGGTTCCAGGTTGGGCCTTCTTTCTTAGCGCCTTAGGTCTCTTCATTTACCAATCACTGGACGCCATTGATGGAAAGCAGGCCAGACGGACAAATAGCAGCTCGGCTCTTGGGGAGCTCTTTGACCATGGCTGTGATGCCGTTTCTACAGGTACAACCAGCTAGACAACCATTCACCATTTAGTTATGACTAATAATTAGTATGTTTTTTGTAAAGCATCACTATTAGTGTTGATGGGAATAAACCACCTAGCAACACCCCAGCATTCATACTGTAAATCAAATTTTTTTTTTATTGGACACTGGCTAATACTTTAATTAGCATCTACGTTTGTTGTTTATTAACACTTGTACATAGTCTAATTGGAATGCTCTCTTAGTGTTTGTTGCAGTGGGAACGTGTATATCCTGTGGGATCGGCACTTACCCTAACTGGATGTTTTTTTGTGGCTTTGTGGGCATGTTCATGTTTTTCTGCGCGCACTGGCAGACATACGTGTCCGGGACACTCCGCTTCGGATTGTGAGTGCATTCATGGCTTATTTGACTGAATAGTAAACATGTCTGTGTAATGTTTTCTTTTAACTGTATTGTATTTTCAAATGTTTTCTGCAGGGTTGATGTGACAGAAGTCCAGATTGCTATTATAATCATGTATCTGATGACAGCATTTGGAGGAGTGAGTCTTTGGGAGACTAAGGTACGTCATTCACCTTCTTAAGCATCACACTAAGCCTCTGAATTTCTTTCTCGTTCATTGCGTTTATAAATTCACTCCCATTATAATCACTGAAGCTGTGTGCACTGGAAGAGTCCATTGTGGCCAATCACATAGTACTTTCAAAGGATGGACACACGTCTGTTTTTTATGGAAGCCTGTTTCCGCCACTGAATAAAATAAAAATAAAGAAAGGTAATTGCAACTGTTTATTTCACAATTCTGACTTTTTTTTCGCAATTTAAACTTGCAATTGTGAATTATAAAGTCTGAACTGTGCAATACAGACTTTTTTCAGAATTGTGAGTCCCAATTGCCACTTTTTTTTATCTGAATGGCTACACAATTGCGAGTTATTAAGTCAGAATTGTGATATATAAATTCTGATTTCAGATTTTTTCCCCTCAAAATTGGACTTTATATCTCGCCATTGTGAGTTTATATCTCATATTTGCAAGAAAAAAAGTCAGAATTGAGATATTCAAACTTGCATTTGTGAGAAAAATGTCAAAATTGCGAGATACAAACTCTCATTTACTAGAAAAAAAGTCAACTGCAAGATACAAACGCACATTTGCAAGAAAAAAAGTCAGAATTGTGAGATACAAACTTGCATTTGCGAGAAAAAAGTCAGAAATGTGAGATACAAACTCGCATTTACAAGAAAAAAGTCAGCTGCGAGATAAATAATGCATTTGCAAGAAAAAAAGTCAGAATTGTGAGATACAAACTCGCATTTACGAGAAAAAAGTCAGCTGCAAGATACAAACGTACATTTGCAAGAAAAAAAGTCAGCTGCAAGATACAAACGCACATTTGCAAGAAAAAAAATCAGAATTGTGAGAGACAAACTTGCATTTGTGGGAAAATAGTTAGAATTGCGAAAGGCAAACTTGCATTTGTGAGAAAAATGTCAAAATTGCGAGATACAAACTCTCATTTACTAGAAAAAAGTCAGCTGCAAAATACAAACGCACATTTGCAAGAAAAAAAATCAGAATTGTGAGAGACAAACTTGCATTTGCGAGAAAAAAGTCAGAATTGTGAGATACAAACTCGCATTTACGAGAAAAAAAGTAAGTTGCAAGATACAAACGCACATTCGCAAGAAAAAAGTCAGAATTGCGAGATACAAACTTGTATTTGCGAGAGAAAAAAAATCTGTTACGAGATATAAACCTGCAATTGCGAGAAAAAAGTCAGAATTGTAATACAAACTCGCATTTAAGAGAAAAAAGTCAGGACTGCGAATTTCTCACTGTTGTGAGTTTATATCATACAATTCTGAGAAAAGTTCTTTATTCATATTAATAATAATAATAATAATACATCTAAGTGAAGATATTTTATCTTTTTTTATATTATGTTTATTCACAATACTAACGTAATAATAAACATGAGTAAATATATCTTTTTTTTGCATGTTTATTAACGATAAAAAACATTCTAATATTAAATACAATATAAATATAATAACCTCAGTTGTAGTGTGACATGCAGTCGGGCGCTTCCAGTGTATACACAGTGTCAGATAATTAGTTTTAAAGGGTACTACAAACTTTTTGTATCATTTATTTAAAAAAAAAAGGAAACATTTTCGAAATCCTCCAAAACTGTAAGTCATTACAGAACCCAATCTCTGAGTACAATCTTTAAGTAGACCTTCTGTCTTTTGCTCTCTGCCTCCTCTCTGAGGACAAACAGACTATGAAAAGGTAAATATAGGTAAAAACTGCTACCATGGCTACCAGTCACCTATAGACATGATCTTGCAAAAAAAAAAAGGCAGATGATGCCAAAACGCACATCAGTCTTTTCTAACCTCTCCCCATTTGATAAAGCATGCTCAGAGCTTCAGCCCCATCCCTTCCCAGCACACCTGCTCACATGAGACATAAAACAACAGCTATTCTCATATTAAAATATTGTTTTTTTCATTCCTTCACCCAGATTCCTGTTCTTGGTGTGAATTTGCAAACCTTTCCAATTCTCGGCATTATCGGTGGGTTCCTGTATTCAACCTATAACTACTTCTATGTCATCCTCAATGGCGGCGTGGGCAAGAACGGCTCAACTGTTGCAGTAAGTGCTCTCCAGCATCATAGTTGTTCTTGTTCTTAAAAAGCACTGATTTGTATTGAAGTCATGATTTAATGAAAAGCAAAGTTTAAAAAGTGGTCTCTTTAGGATAATAGAGTAACTACACCTGTCTTCCTCAGGACACCAGTGTATTGTCTCCTGGTCTACACATCGGCCTCGTCCTCTCTCTGGCCTTCATCATCTTTAAAAAATCCTCCAGTCAGCTTTTCGAGCACCATCCTTGCCTTTATGTACTTACGTTTGGCATGGTAATCGCCAAGATCTCAAATAAGCTAGTGGTGAGTGCTGCTGATGCCTATATGAGTCAATATTGGCATTTGGCCCTTATAATCGTTAGCATCATAATTTCCATTAGGGGTGGACGGTATGACCAAAATCGTATATCACAATATGACTCTTTTTTTTTTTTCACGGTAACGATATATATCACAATATACAGTTGATGTCAAAAGTTTACGTACACCTTGCAGAATCTGCAAAATGTTAATTATTTGACCAGAATAAGAGGGATCATACAAACTGCATGTTATTTTGTATTTAGTACTGACCTGAGAAAGATATTTCACATAAAGGATGTTTACATATAGTCCACTCCACAAGAGAAAACATTTTTTTTTTACATACACTTGATTCTTAATACTGTATTGTTACCTAAATGATGCACAGCTTTGTTATCCCAGCATTTTTGTGTATTTGAACCCTTTCCAACAATGACTGTATGATTTTGAGATCCATCTTTTCACACTGAGGACAACTAAGGGACTCATATGCAACTATTACAGAAGGTTCAAACTACTCACTGATGCTCCAGAAGGAAAACCCATGCATTAAGGGGCCAGGGGCCAGTTGCACCAGCTAGACGTAAAAAAGCTGGGTGTAAGCAGTACGCATGGCTTTGCAACGTCCAGCTTTACGATAAATATTTACACCTGTTGCACCAACTAAAACTACGACCAGGCGCAACTACGTCTGGAGTAGACAATTCTCCCGCAGTAATAGCTGAGACAATATCCACGCTGCAATATCTACAACTATTAATATAAAACTGAATTGCTCAAGATATCATAACAAGCCAAGCCACCACACCATAATTTTGTTGAAGTAAACATTTCCTACAAGTCTGCTTTTTTATCTGTTCTATTCTATCTGAAGTCTCCCTGCACAGTCCCATGACATATTTGAATGAATGTAATACAATGCTTCTCTCTATATAGTTTATAGCTGACTATCGAGTACAATTAATGTCTTTCCTGAATATTCTAAATGTGACTTATTTACGTGACACTGCTCATGTGTCGTCTTTCTATGGCAAAAAATGTATTTATAGTTCGGATTTTGTGATAAATTTGACTAAATTTGAACGCTGATACTTTACTTCTGATTAAAATTACAAAATTACGATTATTGGATGTCATGCATGCTACAAATAATGAATGGACTTAAAGACGTGAAATATTTCCAAACATATACATTGTTCTTCTAAGCAAGATGTCATTTCTTTAGTAGTTTCTTTAGTTTCTTTAGTAATCCCAGATAATATATAATATTTTACTGCATATGCTGTACAGCCTACGAGCTTGACGATTTATATCACTTATCCTCCCCAAAGACCATAAACATTACAGTTCACGTCTGCTGCAGTAGGCTAATAATTAATTAACAGACATGAATCCTTCAAAATATCCTCCAAATAATAATGTCTGAGTAAATCATAACTTTTCACTTTACGCCTACCTTTGACTAGGTGCAAAATTTTGTCTCAGACGTAGCACTACGTCTAGATGGTGCAACGGGTATTAGTTCTACGCACGACTTAAAGCGCATTTTACGTCCAGCCTAGTCTTACAACCGGCCCCAGGGGTGTAAACTTTTGAACAGAATGAAGATGTGTAAATTTTTCTTATTTTGCCTAAATATCATATTTTTTCTCATTTAGTACTGTTCTTCAGAAGCTACAGAAGATACTTACATGTTTCACTGAAGACGAAATAAGTAAAATTTACACTGTCCTTCAAAAAGTTTTCACCCCCCGGCTCTTAATGTGTCGTGTTTTCTTCTGAAGCATCAGTGAGTGTTCGAAGCTTCTGTAATAGTTCCACATGAGCCCCTCAGTGTGAAAAGATGGATCTCAAAATCATACAGTTATTGTTGGAAAGGGTTCAAATACACAAAAATGCTAAAAAAAAAACAAAGAATTTGTGGGGCCTCAAGGATTTTTCTGAAGAACAGCGGGCAATTTAACTGTTTAACAGTTAACAGGTAAATTTAGCTTTAACAGGACAAACAAGGGACTCATGAACAACTATCACTAAACAAAAACAACTCAGCTGTGGATCATTCAGGTAACAACACAGTATTAAGAATCAAATGTATGTAAACTTTTGAACGGGAATTTTTATAATTTCAATTATTATTTTATTTTGTTGACTATATGTAAACATATTTTTGCAAATTCTTCACTGTGTAAATTAAATATACATTTCATCTCATTAAAGTTACAAAAGTGATTTACAGGGTTCCCACGGGTCATGGAATTTCTGGAATATCATGGAATTTTAAAAGGTCTATTCCAGACACTGAAAGTCAGGGAATTCTATATTTATTTTGTCCAAGTCATGGAATATCAGGGATTTTTGTTTGTTGCTTTCAATTTTTGTTTACATTTATCAAAATGTAAATTGTGTATACCGTCTTTTGTTTTATTGTGTTATTTCACACATTTTGTCTATTGTTATGGTTATGAAGGCATAAAAATACATTTAAAATAAGTAAATTTTTGTAGAAATAGTACAGAAAAATACAGTTCATTTAATGCCTAAAAAACAAACAAACAAAAGAAGTAGTGTATAAGTGTTTTTTGTACTAAAAAAACATCTGTGATTAAGTAATTAAAGCTTGCAAATGGATGGATCCATTCATTATAGGTCATGGAAATTCAGCTTATTAGTCAGTGAAAGTCAGGGAAAAGTCAGGGAATTTGACGTTCGACTTGGAGTGGGAACCCTGGATTTAGTAAAGAGCAGTGAGAAATGTTCTCTCTTTTGTTGTTTGATTAACATAAATGACAGACAGGAATATTAGACAGATGTCACTTTAAAAGCTACCCAAATCCAATATACTGCTACACAGGTTTTTTTTCTCTCAGCTGTTTGCTTTCACTTCAGACCTAAATTACTATGCTTACAAGGACAAAAATATGCGATCAAAGTCAAAAATCTCTACCAGTTGACAAATTTCAACCGGTTAATCGTGTCTACCGGTATATCGCCCACTCCTAATTTCCATAAACAGTTATCCAAAATGCATCAGGTGTTTTCAGGTGTGATTTCTTCTATAGGTGGCCCACATGACCAAGAGTGAGCTACATCTTCATGACACAGCCTTCATTGGTCCTGGACTTCTCTTTCTAAATCAATATTTCAACAGCTACATTGATGAACACATTGTGCTTTGGATCGCCATGGTGAGCCACAATCATTAGTGGGATCAAGCCACTAGTGTGGCACCACAGTGTTTCTAACCACAGTTTTGTGAGTCAAAACTAAACAAACCTGTTTCTTTAGGTGCTGTCCCTGGTGGATCTGCTGCGTTACTGCACAGGCGTGTGCCTGCAAATCGCCTCCCACCTGCGAATCCGGGTTTTCAGTATCACCCCACAGGGCCACGCGCATAGAGACTGACAATTTGCCCGGCGGGAGGAGGAAGCGGGATCGAAGGATGAAGACATTGTCCCGCTTCTCAAACTAGAGCAGGAGACCCCCACCAACCAAAACCGCAACGGCCTTGACAGTGTGACCACCACAGACTAACAGAACTGAACGTTTTGCCAGGTTTGACCAGACCAGCTCGTATTGTTTTTTTAACCACACTACTACTGTACACTAGAATATATCACTGGATAAAAAGAAAGAGCTTAGACAACGAAATGTACAAAACGTGGCCTTGAGGGCCAGATGGCGAAGTTTTCTGTTGCCTTGAAATGGTGCATTCTGTGCAGGAACACATTAGAGATTATTATTATTTTTAAAGAATAAAGTAAAAAAAATAAGTGGGAAATCAAATGTTAACTCAATTTCAATTGGCCAGCATAGAATCATTGCCTAAATATAAACCATTTGGTCAAAGATAAAGATGAGCAAAAGAATAAAAAAATAATGGAGGGAACATTTTCGTTTCACAATAGTATTTATGACAATAGATTTGTACTTTGTTTTCTGGGTTTGATCATGTTTGTCAATTTTTTAACAAAAAAGGGAAGCTACAACTGCAGTTTGGGCATCAGTTGCCCAAGTCCATTTTCTACATTGTAATATCCATTATTCCATTAAGGCCCAATTTTATACATCTGAGATCTTCGTACCGACAATAGATGTAAGTATTACAAACATATTTCTCTGATATAGTCGCCAAACTGCCAAAAATACAATAGTTTACACCACAGAACCTTTTTTACCGTTCAGAATTTTTACTGTTTAAAAAAGCAGCTATTTGAAAATTGTGACACTTTATAGAAAACAAAAAAGCTCCAGAAAACTGCCCAAACAGCCATTGTAGCTTGAAGTATAAGAAAACTTTTTGTGATTGTCCAGTGATTACAGTGTATGTATTTATTTGAATAATCTGACTGAATTTAGTGTGAAATTAAGTCAAGCCTGTTTAAAACAAAAATAATAATTGAAACAACCTAATTGTCAAGGAATTGTGGCTGTGTGCTAAAACAGACTCATCTCTCCACCCCCTTCCCCAGTCACCCAATCCCAGTTTGCTCAGATGTACTGGTTGTATGTTTTATTTCCTAGAGCTTGAACTGAGCACAGAGTTACAGAGCTCTGTTTTATGGGATTTTGGGGGGTGTTTGATCTTGTGTGCCTGTTTTATGATGCACTCTCTGCCTGTTTAGAATCATCTCCTCCCAAAGGGCTAATAAAAACAATAAATTTTTGTGTGATTTGAATAAAGCATTGTCTAAAGTCTAGTTCTTATGTGTTTTGGGGTCTTGGTAGGGCTGGACGAAGTGCCCAAAATATCATATCTCTGTATCTAGATTAAATTGATTTATTTACTTATTTACTTTTACATCCTGTCCAATGCTCTCCAATGAAACAATGTTTATGGGCCATTCTACAGAATTGGTGCAAACTGCTGTCCCACAATTTAAAAAGCATTTAAGTATTCAAATCTTATACGTTTACAAAGATCATTGCATTATCTATTGAAACCCACAATAATATTTAAAATATCAGTAAGCTTAATAAAATCATCATTTATTGGATACTTTCAATTTCAACTTGTGAAAACAACATTGGAAAAAAAAATTGCATTTTATTCCATTGTTGTTTTCAAATATATATATTTTTTTCTTTGTAAATCATGAAACTTTATGTAAAAAATTCTTCATGTCACTACCAAAACAGTACATGTTTTAGTCTATTGATTGAGATTGATTTAAACTACACCCCTACATTTAAGATCAGGAAATATTTATGTCACTCTCTCTCATAACTACATGGTGAGTAGATTGGTCCCGTCATTTTGAGGTGTTCAAAAGTCTGAGATTCTTTGTGTATATTCCATAACAGTTCGTTTTTATACATGTACAATAGTTCAGAACTGTGCTAGCTAACCATGTGCTGGTTAGCATCTTTGAACTAGGTTCGAAAGCATCTACAATTATCACGACCGAAACATTTGATGAAGTTTCGGTAGTGACTTTTTTTTTGGGTGTTAGAATTTAGTTTTTATGCATGTACAACTGTTCATATCTGTGCTAGCTAATCATGTGCTGATTAGCATTTTTCAGCTAGGTTTAGAAGTATCTAAATTTGTCACTACCGAAGCAGTCATGACCGAAACATTTGGTGTAGTTTCGGTAGTAACAATTGTTTTTTTTGGGGCTGTTATTTCATAAAATGTAGTTTTTTTTGTGTACAACTGTTCACAACCGTGCTAGCGAACCATGTTCTGATTAGCATCTTTAAGCTGGCCTCAAAAGTATCTAAAATTGTCACTACCAAAATATTTGGTGAAGTTTCAGCAGTGACATCATAGTTTTTTTTTTTTTTAGGTGTTGTTCCATAAAATTTAGTTTATGTGTGTACAACTGTTCAGAACTGAGCTAGCTATAACCATGTGCTGATTAGCATCTTAGAGCTTGGTTCAAAAGTATCTAAAATTGTCACTACCGAAATATTCAGTGAAGTTTCAGCAGTGACATCATAGTTTTTTTTAGGTGTTGTTCCATAAAACTGAGTTAATATCTGTACAACTGTTCAGGACTGTGCTAGCTAAACGTGCGCTGATTAGCATCTTTGAGATGTTCAAAAGTATCTAAAATTGTTACTACTGAAACAGTCATGATGGAAACATTTGGTGATGTTTCGGTAGTGAAAAAATATGTTTTTTTGAGAGTTATTCCATAACAATTAGTTTTTTTTATGTGTGTACAACTGTTCATAACTGTGCTAGCTAACCATGTGCTGATTGGCATCTTCAAAGCTAGGTTCAAAAGTATCTAAAATTGTCATGAACATTCGGTGAAGTTTCAGCAGTGACTTCATTGTTTTTTTTTTTTAGGTGTTGTTCCATAAAATTGAGTTAATATATGTACAACTGTTCAGGACTGTGCAAGTTACGATTTTGTAATATAATGTGGTCGCTACTAAAACATTATTGTCACTACCGAAAATGAGCAGTCATGACCAAAACATGGGATGTTTTGTCAAAAACAAAGTATACTGAATTATCAGCTAAGATGTTATTATAGTTTTTTGTTCAATGTTTATTCAAACTAAGTTTGAAATCAGTATAATCAACCTTTTGCCTTTTATAAAGAAAAATAAAATTCATGAAATGCAACAAATATGAAATACAACAAATCTCATAAATTACACCTTTTTGTAATTAATTTACCTCTGAAAATGTAATAAAATAGCAAAAATAGAAAAGGCCATTCTTATTAAATTATATATTAGTGTCTCGGTAGTGACAAATTTGGGGAGAGAACAAACATTCTAAAACTTTCTAAAAAATACAATGAGAATTAACTGCACAATTACTAGAAATGTGTACCATGGATATTACACAATTACACAGTTTCCAACTCTGACTTTAAACCAGTTCTGTAGAATGGCCCATATATCGTACTAACGATATACAGCCCAGCCCTAGGTCATTTCCTCCTTCTGAAAGCAAGAATCAGTGACACGTAACAGCTAAAAATGTGACTCAACAGGAACAGCTATAATATTAACAGAGTCAATGAAATTTCAAAACAAGGAGGCATTTAAATGCAGTCATGACTTTGAAAGATTTTTAATTAACATATTTGGCTGTTTCATTACCCTCAGATTTCATTCTTATTTCATTACCAAATTAGGCACCTGGATAAATTTACAACTGACACAAAAGTGGTAAACTGTCGAGACCTTGAATAATTTTAGCAACATACACTTCCAAAATAAAACCAAGATATGCTTGTACATTACAATTATGTCTTTTCAAACACAATAAATAAAAGTAAACAGGAAAATTCATTCCAGAACACCATTACCATTCATCACGTTTCCATCACTCTTTTTTTTTTTGTCAAACACAAACGCCCTGCAAAGGTTTGGGGTCAGTAGTTGTAAGTTTGTACATTTAAGCCAAAAAACAATTCCCTTTAAAAGACAAGTGAAGGTGAGGAGTTAATTAATACACACCAGGGCCACAGGCGGTGGCATCTGAATTTCAGACAAAGTCAGCATTTAATGTCCCACTAAGAGACAATCACATGAAGAACTTCAAGCAAAAACGACATGCGGTTAAAAAGAGAAGGAAATGGCTCATTTTTGATGATCCTTGCTCAGATTTCCAAGATTGCGGTTCAATTTTAAGAGATTTTGTGCCACTTTGGGATAAGCAACAGTGAGAGACAGATGCAAAAAGCCAAACGCAAGGCAGAAAGTTCAGCTGCGCATCAGAGTCTGCCGCTTTCATTCATGTGTTAAAGAAAGGCACTGCAAGGATGAGGAAGGAAGGACAAAAAGAACAAGAAGAACAACCTTTGAGGGTAGTAACTCTACCCTTGACATTCCCTTATAAATTAAAAATCTAATTATTACAATTCAAACACTTAAGGTAATATGGCAACACACTCAATATGGGCCATTGAGTTCGGTTCACATTCAATACGCAACCTGGAGTGTGGTCGCAAGCTGAGAGAAAGTCGCTCGCCTCGTGGGCCGCAGTGTGTCTCGCTAATGCCCCTTTGTGGAGGAGGCCTGCGTTTTGAAGTTTCTTCATTAACTTCATCCGGTCGCCTCCAAATGGGCAAGTTTATATGACGGCATTAAGAGAAGTACAACTCTTGTACTTCGTATTCACATGACATAACCTCTGAGAGAGGAGTAACCTCACACCCGCTCTGGGTTCGCATCCTTGCTGACCCTGCGCCTGGGGAAAAGCCGCCGTTTCAACATGATCAGCTGAGGGACAGAAAGAAAAGGAAGAGGGAGGAGTGTCAACCAAACTTGTTATGAATGCTGCTGGGCAGCTTGTGACAGACACGTGATACACATACAGGATAGAGACAAGATCAACATATGATCAAAAAAGGAAGGAAGAGGAAGGAAAGACTAACACCATGAAGACTAACTCTTAAATAAAACAGTATTGGTAAAACAGTATGTTAATCTAATTAATCCTTACTAATTCATTTAATTGTGAAGTGATTCAGAAAGGTTTGACAAAGAAACAATCAGTAAACTGTATTTTTTTAAAAATGGAGAAGTGCTATTTGAAAAAAAAAAAAAACAAAAACAAACAAACAACTAAAATCAATTATTATTTTATCAATTTAAAAAAGTACTTTTCAAATGTATCAATATTTTTCAAAAATATATCCATAGTTAAACATGCTTTTTAATTCATACAAATGTAGCTAAAATGTTTGAAAATATAGTTAATTGTGAATAGAAAGAAAATTGTACATAAAAATTCTAACTGACAAACAAATAGACATTTAAATAATGTTTAAAATGACAGTTAAATGCAGCAATACATCATTCATAAACTGGATTAAGAAAAATACGTTTAAAAGTTCACTAGAAAGTTGAAGTGGGCAGTGAATTTTAAACTTATTTTTCTTAACCCAATTTAAAAATTATGGAAAAACTAGGTGTTAAAATGTTGATAAAAATAATATATAAATGTTGCTTTTTTCTCATTTTATTTATCAATGCATTTAACCGTTTTTAAACATTAATTGGATTTGAATGTCTGTTTAGTTTTTAATTCAATCATACTGATTAGTGATATAAATATCTCTTCCATCTCATCTATTATATTTGATCTATTTTTACTTTTATTAAAAAAAACAAAAAAAAACTTGAACCTCTACCTCCTTACGCTCTCCATTATATTTCTAGAATATAAATATGCAAATGCAAATATATTTGATTGCTTCCATTGTCCTCTTTTTTAAGTCGCTTTGGATAAAATCATCTGCTAAATGTCTAAATGTAATGTAAATATTCTATCGACTTCTGATCTTTATTTTTTTATAAAAAAAAAATAAAATTACCCTATAACACTAGCGTTCTCTATTCTTTTTCTATTCTATCTACTTGTTTTATTTTTATTATAAAAAAAATTACCCTCTAACACTAGCGTTCTCTATTCTTTTTCTATTCAATCTACTTGTTTTAAAAAATTAGCAAATAAATCAAACATTTTACTTGTTTTCTTTTTATTTAAAAAATACCCTCTAACACTAGTGTTCTCTATTCTTTATCCATTTTATTTCTAGTCTATCTACTCATTTTATTTTGTATAAAAATGATCCTCTAACACTAGCATTCTCCAGTCTATTTCTATTCGATCAACTTGTTTTATTTTTATTTATAAAAAAAAAAAATATGACCCTCTAACACTAGTTTTCTCCATTCTATTTCTATTCTATCTACTGGTTTTATATTTATTTATTATAAAAATTGATCCTCTAACACTAGCGTTCACATTCTATTTCTATTCTATCAACTTGTTATATTTTTATTTATTATAAAAATGTCCTTGTAACATCAGCGTTTTCTATTTAGTTCTATTCTATCTACTTGTTTTATTTTTATTTATTATAAAAAATCTCCCTCTAACACTAGCGTTCTCCATTCTTTTAAATTCGAATGATTTTTTTATTCACTGTGAAATACGACACTCATACTAGCGTTCTACTGTTTTTTTTATTTGTTAGAAAAAATGACCCACAAACACTAGCGTTCTATTCTTTTTCTATTCGATCTACTTGTTTTATTTTTATTTATTACGAAAAATGTCCCTCTAACACTAGCGTTCTCTATTCTTTTTCTGTTTGATCTACTTGTTTTATTTTTATGTATTACAAAAAATTACCCTCTAAAACTAGCACTCCCTATTCTATTTCTAGTCTATCTACTTGTTTTCTTATTTATTATAAAAATTACCCTCTAACACTAGCATTCTCTAATCTTTTTTGCTATTTCATCTACTTGTTTTATTGTCTATTTATTGTAAAAAATGACCCTTTAACACTAGCATTCTCTATTGTTTATCTTTTCTTTTTCTATTCTATTCACTAGTTTTATTTTTATTATTAAAAAAATCTTCTACTGTCCTCTTTTGCAAATCACTTCGAATAAAAGCATCTGCTAAATGACTAAATGTTATGTAAATATCATATATTTAATGAATAGAATTTATAATATATACCAAAACAAATTCATAGAATATTAATGATTGGTTTCACCGCATTTTAAGTGCCACTTAAATCCCTTCAGAATCCCTTACTAATGATACTTTGTAAATGATAATGAGAAAAATAAGTGCTGCACATAAGCAGGAATTCCATCAAGAGGAACAGGAAGTGGCTATACGAGTTAATGAGGAGGCTATAAATCTGTGCTGAAGATTGTAATTAAGCCTGGTAATGCACTAGTCTGTCAGAGATGAGGATGCAGCCAAACATGACATGCCTCTACACGCATGTATGCAGCAGCAGAGGAATGTATCATCTCCATATTTGTACTTCTGGTGAGTGTTCACATGACTATTCTGTCACTAAGGACAGATTGAAGACACACAGGTCTTTCAAAAGGTTACCATGACCATTAACCTCCAAAAGCCAGAAACCTGACCCTGCAATTAGTAGTGTGACTATTTGCTGCAAGCTGCCTGGTTAATCAATCATCAGGATGATATTTTTGCCTTTACCATTTCCTTAAAAGAACAGGGGGTTGCTGGGTAAAATTTGATATATTAATTGCTAATGGTAATGAGATTAGACAGACTCCACTGGAATCTGTGTGTGTTCCAATGTGTTTGTGTGTGAGATAAAGTGAAACGAAGAATGAGAGAGCGGACAATGGACATGTAAGCCGAACCACACTGACCTGCTCAGCAAAGAACGACATGACAGTGAAGACGACTAACGTCACCAGCACACAGTGGGTCCAGAACTTCAGCTTGTCCCTGTATATTCGCCTGTGAAACAGAAAAACAAGGCTGGTTAGCGTTGACCATTTAGCCTTTTACATGGAAGATTTGGTAGCAATAGCCAACAATACATTGTATAGGTCAAAATTATTGTTTTTTTCTTTTATGCCAAAAATCTTTAGGATGTTAAGTAAAGATCACGTTCCATGAAAATATTTTGTACATTTTCTACCATAAATTCATCAAAATGTACTTTCTGATTAGTAATATGTTTTGCTAAGAACTTAATTTGGACAACTTTAAAGGCAATTTTTTCAATATTTCGATTTTTTTGCACCCTCAGATTCCAGATTTTCAAATAGTTGCATCTCGGCCAAATATTGTCCTATCCTAACAAACCATACACCTGTAGAAAGCTTTCAGATGATGTACATTGCCCTCCAAAAGTTTGGAAACGCCCTAGAAAAGTAGGGTTTTGGACAATATTGGTATGAATCCTTTTTAATTTTTGATAATTTTGCACTGATAAGGGACAACACAAACTACGAAAACATATTTTATTACATAAACAGTTTATACCTAGAAAAAAAACGTAAGTTTTCGATTCATCAAAATATCCACCATTAGCAGCTATTACAGCTCTGCATAATCTGGGCATCTGAGCTGTCAGTTTATTCAAACATTGACTTGATATATTACTCCAAGCTTCCTGAAGATGATTCACACTGGTTGGACACTTATTACGGAAATCACAGCCCAGTTCCTCTCACAGTAGCTCAATTGGGTTGAGGTCAGGTGATTGGGGAGGCCATTCCTTGACAGACATGATGGTCTTCAATGATAATGTCAAGTTATTTTAATGTATTTGTACCAAAAAAAAAGATAAGGATTTATGCTGATATCGTGATATTTTTTCACAGGTGATTCCAAACTTTTGGAGGGCAGTGTATTGTATAAATCTCAAATTCGGACAACTGACCCTTATGACTGGTTTTGTGGTCCAAGGTCTCATATTAATGCATTATTCTGCATGGCCATATTTCAGATGCATTAATCCCACCACATACCTAAACATAACTAACTATTAATAAGTAGCAAACTAGGAGTTTATTAAGGTAAAAGTCATAGTTAATAGTTAGTTAATAGTGAGACTATGACCTTAACATAAAGTAAGACTTAAACCACACTGCTGTGAAATCCCAAAAGCGAAGGAAACTGCAAAGCCTTTTAGAAATATAAGGTTCAATGTCAAATATATTAACATATACACTACCTATGTTCATTAAGATGAATTTATTTATTTAAAATTACAGTAAAACCAGTGATACTGTGAAAAACATTTTTCAAGAAACATTTCTTGTTATCAATGTTGAAAACAGTTGTGCTGGTTAATATATATAAATATATTAAAATATATATATATATTTTTTTCTTCTGGATTCGAAAGAACAGCATTTATTTGAAATGGAAATCTTTTGCAACAATTTTCTTTGCTGTCACTTGTGATACGTTTAATGCAGCACTGCTGAATGAAAGTATTAATATAAAAGAATATTAAATATATTTTAGAAATATATAAAAAAAAAAACACCCCATTTCAGAAATGTTAAACTGATGAATCTGAAAATATCAACTAATAAATAAAAAAGTAGCCTTTTTCTTTTGTATCTTTAATACATGGTACACACCTCAATCATGGTTCATTCTTAACAATAAATTTTATACATATCCAAGGTAAATCGATTTGATTTAAATTATTATTATTATAAAATATACAAGTACTCATATAAAGAGTTATTAAGTAATGAATAAATAAATAAATAAATAAATATTAGAAATATATTTTAGAAATATTATTTAATATCAACATACACCATTTCAGAAAATCTGAAATTGTAATGACCGATGTAATGAAAAATTATTAAATATTTTTTTTTTTCCAGGTAAATCTATTTTATTTAAATTCTAAAATCTACTTTCCTTTCTAAATCTATTTTCAATGTAAAACGTGTAAATAATAACACATTTTTAAATTCATAAATATTATTATCATATCAAATTACCTTGTACTTTAATATGTTAAGCTTTGCAGTCATACATTATATGACTTTGGTTGTTGGGTAAGTTAATAAATAATTAATAATAAAAATAATAATAATAATAATAATAATAATAATAGGGATAGTTCACCCAAAAATGAAATTTCCGTTAGTACTGTTAATTACTCACCCTTATGTCGTTCCAAACCCGTAAGACCCGTTCATCTTCAGAAGACAAATTAAGATATTTTTGATGAAATAAAAACATATAATATATAATAAGACAAGAAATTGTTGAATAAAATCACTATTTTTGTTTGCTTTACACATAAAAGTATTTTTGTAGCTACATAAAAATAAAGGTTGAACCACTGATATCAGATGGACCGTTTTATCAATGTCTTTACTGCCTTTCTGGGCCTTGAACGTGTTAGTTGTGCTGCTGTCTCTGCTCTCGGATTTCATCAAAAATATCTACATTTGCGTTTAAAGACAAACAAAGGTCTTACGGGTTTGGAACTACATGAGGGTGAGTAATGACAGAATTTTCATTTTTGAATGAACTATCGCTTCAACATGATAGATAATTGCATACCTAAATAGTAACAGTGAGCTCATTCACTCCTGTCAGAATACAAGGGCAGGAATGGTAATGCCGTCTTAACTCTTGCCAGATTTGAAACAGTATATTTAATCAAGTGCGTGATTGACAGTTCACAGTGACTCAAGATCTGATGTCACACAGCAGTCTGTCAGAGGTGAGAGGGTGACAAGGTGACATCATCATCTCTGAGGAACACAATCCTTTACCCTTTTGTCACCAGTGTGTTTGTGTCCGACAAAACCTGCAAACACAGAGCTTTTAAATACACCCTATGGGGTTGCTTAAGTCTAGCAGTGCCCAAAAATAACACCCTGCCCCTCAGCCTAGGCAGGTCACACGCCTCTGATGGGGCTTTATGGGGCATCTGGGTGTAACAGAGAGCCGCTCTGGCTGGTTGAGCATGAATGGCGAATGCACTAGTCATAATTTCCAACCCGTAACCCTCCAAAGGAGTGACAGATACATAAACCCTTCTTCAACCACCTCCCCATTCCCAGAATTCCAGACTGTGTCGACAGCTATCACCCAACTTCACACAAGTGATGACAGGAAGAAACGTTTACCAGTATTCACAAGAGTAAAGCAACAGAAGCAGGCTATAAATCAACACAACGTCCCACAACAAAATGTAAACAGACTTGTGAAACTAATTACAACATAACTAAATATAACTCTACACCAATAAACCATTATGTTCAGCAACTAATAATCCAAAAGTTGTAGAGACGCATTATAAATCTTACCAGGTTTAAATACTGTGAATTGAAAGCTTAAAGTTCACTCAAAATGATTGATGAATCAATCAGTGATTCAATTTACTCTCCCTCATGTTGTTCCAAACCCATATGACTTTCCCTTATGCCTTTTTGTGAACCACAAAAGGAGATATTTCGAAAAATGTGCTGGCTACCCTTTTTCATGCAACAAGTGAGACTTAAAAAGGCTTAAACCCTGAAATTTTACTTCGCCTACATCTTACGTCATCTGCTGGAAAGTCACTCTCTCAAGAACGCGTGTATGACAGTTTGTAGAAGCTAGAGATTACAATATTTGGTTTGTACAGATACTGTAAAATTAAATTATAGGACTTTCAAGGACTTTTCAAGCAATACTTAATTGATTTTCAAGGACTTCAATCAGAGCTCACATATCAAATGTCTTATCTTTCAAAGATAACAGATAAATAAAAATATACTATTAAAAATAAATTGCAAAAATAAAGTGAAGCACATGCAAAGTATCACTACTAAAGTTTTACAAAGTGTACTACAATTTTAATATAGTAAACCCACGGTTAATGTTCTTAAAGGATTTGTATTGTGTTTTGTTTTTATAACTGTACTGTCTTCATGGTTTGATGATATCTACTGTTTAATAAAAAAAAAAAGTGATTCATGATCCACGCTATTAAGTTCAGATCTAAAGCAAAAGATTCGGGAACTCTCTCTGAAGTTCTGTTCCAAATGAAATGATTCGTGATCCAAGCTCTGAAGTCCCGATCCGAATAATGATTCACGAACCATCATTTCAGATCAAGGACTCGGAGTGCAAATCATTTGACCTAGATAGGAACTCTGAGTATCGTGAATCTTTGATTTGAATCATTCAATTCACAAAATGATTCACAAACCATTACGATCTAAATCAAATTGATTCACGATATAAGTTCCGAAGTCCTGATATGCAAAGTTCCCATCTAAATCAAATGCTTTGCGATGTACAATTTAAAGTCTCAATCTAAGTCAAATGATTTGTGAACCTCCATTGAAATCCCGACCTGAATCAAATGATTTGCGAACCATCATTTCAAATCAGGTCTTGGAGTGCAAATCATTTGACTTAGATTGGAAATTTGCTTATTGTTAGTCTTTGATTTGAATCATTCAATTAGAAATGATTTGAGCTCTGAAGTTCAGATCTAAAGATTCCCAAACCTGCTTCAAAGTTCTGATTTAAATTAAATGAAGAGCGATCCATGCTCTGAAGTCCCAAACTGAATAATAATCTGCAAACCATCATTTCAGATCAGGACTCTGAGTGCGGAGTGCAAATAATTTGACTTGGATAGGAACTTTCGTATCGTGAATCTTTGGTTCCCAAAGTCCCAATCCAAGTTAAATGATTCGCAAACCCGCTCCGAAGTCCCCGTCTGAAACAAATAATTCGCATTCCGAAGTTGAGATCTAAAGCAAAAGATTCACAAATCCACTTTAAAGTTCTGATTTAAAATAAATGATTGCCGATCCATGCTCTGAAGTTCCGATTTGAATAATAATTCGCGAACCATCATTTCAGATCAGGACTTTTGACTTAGATTGGAACTTTCGTATCATGAATCTTTGATTTGAATCATTCAATTCATGAAATGATTCACAAACCAGTTGCGATCTAAATTAAATGATTCGAGTTCTGAAGTCCCGATACACAAAGTTCCAATCTAAAGCAAATGATTTGCGATACACTAATTAAAGTCCCAATCTAAGTGAAATGATTCGCAAACCTGCTTCGAAGTAGAGATCTAAATCAACTGATTCGCGAACCGTCATTTCAACTCAGGACTTGGAGCGCAAAACATTTGACTTAGATTGGAATCTTAGAACTTTGTGTATAGTGAATCTTCGACTTGAATCATTCAATTCGCAAAATGATTCACAAACCCATTACAATCTAATCAAATGATTCACGATATGAGTTGAGGTCCTGACATGCAAAGTTAAATCTAAATAAATGAAAGATGTGAACTTACTGAAATAATTTAACACTTACATCATAAATACAGTCTTTCAATAATTCAAGCACTTTTCAAGTTTACCTCTTCAGGAATATTGCTATTTTCAAGAGTTTTCCAGACCTTACATTTCCAAAAAGTCAAATTCAGGTACTTCAAGGACTTTAAACACCTTGTACGAACCCTGTATAATGTGTCTCACACAAACACATCGATACACTTCAGAAGGCCTTTAGAAGTGACATTTTATGATGGATTTATGCATTTTGCTTGAAAAGCTCAACTGCAATTATAAAGCTGGGAGGAGCCATTTTTTTAATATAAAGTGTATTCCTTCTGAGAAGAAAAGAAGAAAGTCATATACACCTAGGATGGGTAAGGTGAGTAAATTATTAGGTAATTTTCATTTTTGGGTGAACTATAGCTTTAAAGCTCGTTCTGTAGAGGGTTTCACTCACCCTGTTCATACTTCAGATTTAATGAGGTTAGAAACTTGAGGCATGCACACAGACCTGTTTGACTTGTCTTTGTTAAGTGCTTCTTACGTTTCTGTATTGTAAGACTGTTTGTGACTGAATTCTTACCATTCCTGCAGCTCTGTCATGTGGAGGAAACGGTTTCTGTATTCTCTGGGCAGCTCAAACTGAGAGGGCAACGGGAACATTGACTCGTAGAAGTCCCTCAATACAGCTTTGACTGTGCTGGCATCCTTATGGCTGTGGTCAATATTGTCATTCAGGCAGATGAACTTCCTGCAGGCAAAAAAAAAACAGAGGTTAAAGTGAGATGAGGCTTCCCAAAGTGCTCAAAAAACAGAAACTGAAGCCTTTGAACGTACCTAGGGTTCTTCCTGATGTCATCAAGCTGCCCTACTACATGAGAGACGTTGGTCCGTATCATCTTGAAGGCGATCTCCTCCTCGCCCATAATTTCAAACCTGAAGTGAACGTGAGATTGCATAACTAAACCGGCCTTGTAAGAGATTCTGAGCTCTGGATGAAATGTAATGAAAAGCCTACTTGTATTTATTCTGGTCCCTGAAGGCTTTGTGGATCCTCTCTGTGATGGGTTTGCAATGGACTACTAAACCTTTTGTGACAGGCGGCTGTAGGAACATCAAAACACAGATTTTATTAACAAAATCAACAGATGTACAGACAAAAGAGCTCATAATACAAGACTTTCTTTTGCGTGCAGAGGTGTTGATCACTTAATAAACATTTTGTGAGATTTTACAGTCTAATATTTGACTTGTATGCTTGTGCTGGAATATTTATTAAGGCTTTGAACAGTGGATCTCACCATGCTGGGGTCGTAATAGGCCTCCTGGGTGGGGCTGACAGTATGGAGTTGCGTGAGATTGGACGGAAGAGCCTTTGAGCAGTTTATAAGCATCTGCTCCAGACTGGTCAAATCCTGTTTACAGTCAAATAAACAGACATGCCTTTCCTCAACACATGGGTAAGACAGACAATCATGTGGTGACAAGAAAAAAAATTACACGCCTTGTGCGTGTTCACTTCACAAAACCACTTCCTGAGGATTTGTTGTGTACACATTTGACTGTCTTGCTTCATTATTAAATGTTCAGGTTTTAAAAGTTGTTTCTATTTGAAATATATTTAATAAATTAATGAAATCACAATTTACTTTCAAATTATTTTAATAACATGGAAATAAATTTGACTAAAATGTAAAAACAAATTGGACTACATTTTGTAAAAATGTAATTTTAAAATAAATTAAACTATACAACATTTAAAATGTAAATAAATTTGATTACATATTCAATTAAATGAGACTACATTTTAATTAAAAATATATATTAATGTCTGTTTGTGTATATATTTGACTTTCCAGCTTCATTGTTAATTGTTTTAAGTTTTTTTTTTTTGTAATAATTTACTTTCAAATTATTTAATTATATTTTAAATGTAATTAAATTTGGCTAAATTTTAACTATACCACATTAAAATTTAAATAAATTAGATTACATATTAAATTAAACAACTGCATTAATATTTTTTTTATTAGATACATGTAATAATATTAATTAAATCAGTCTTCTATCAAATTATTTACAATTTTAAATGGAAATAAATCTGACTGAAATTGTAAAAAAGAAATTGACAATTAAAATTACATTTAAAACTAAATTAAACAAAATTCAAATAAATTAGATTAAATATTAAATGATTTTTTTTTATTTAATTTAAATTTAATAATACAGATTAATTAAATCACAATTTTCTTTCCAATGATTTAAATAACATTTTAAAATGGAAATAAATTTGACTAAAATTTTAAAACAAATTAGACTAAAATAAATTAAAACTACATTTTAAATTAAACTATGCTCCATTTTCTTTAAAATGAGACTACAATTTAAATAAAACTATATTAACTCCTGAGGTTTTGCTTGTGTACATATTTGATTGTCCTGCTTCATTGTTAATTGTTTCATTTTTTGTTTTATTAATATAGATGTAATAATATAAATGAATTAAATCACACTTTCTGTTCAAATTATTTTTTATTAAATTAAACTACACTACATTTTAAATTCAAATAAATGTGGATTACATAGTAAAACTACATTTAAATAAAAATATATTAACTTCTGAGGTTTTGTTTTTGTACATATCCTGCTACATTGTTAATAAATAAATTGGACTAAAATTTAAAAAACAAATTAGACTAAATTAAATTAATTAAATCACAATTTAATATAAAAATTATTTAAAATAACATTTTAAATGGAAATAAATTTGACTAATACTAAATTAAATTTAATTAAAATTTTAAATTATACTACATTTTAAATGCAAATAAATTAATTACATATTAAATTAAACTACATTTTAAATAAAATAAAAATATAAATTAACTATATAAAATTAAATGTAACTAATTAAATTGCATTTCAATGTAAAATAAATTAGACTACATTAAAATAAAATAAACAACATTTAAAATTAAATTCACAATTAAAAAATAAAATAAATCAGACTATATTAAAATACTAAAAGGGGTGGTATGTACCTGAAGGCTTAAGGGCAGTTCATGGATACGCGTCGCCAGCGTGCGAATCTCACGATCAGACAGCACGCCAGAGTGGTCTGTATCAATTTCATCAAACACTTCAGATATATTGAGCTGCTGCACTGCACTCATCAAGAAGTAGAAATAAGAAAAGGCAAACTGCATGTCCTCAGAGTGACGCACACGGTGGGACGAGGTCTTATCAAACTCCTGAGGGAAGCTGAAAGAGCAAGAAAAAAAAAAAAAAACAATTAGCTTTACACTGAACGAACTTTTAAATTGAGATATATACATCATCTAAAACCAGATAAAGTTCTTCATTGATGTATGGTTTGTTAGTATAGGACAATATTTGTCTGAGATACAACTATTCTAAAAAAAAAAAATCTAAATATTGAGAAAATCACCTTTAAAGTTGTTCTTAATGCATATTAAGTAATTAAGTTTTGATACATGTATGGTAGGAAATTTACAAAATATCTTTATGGAGTATAATCTTTACTTAATATCCTAATGATTTTTTTCATAAAAGAAAAATCTATAATTTTGACCCATACAATGTGTTATTGGCTATTGCTACAAATATACCTATGCTACTTAAGACTGATTTTGTGGTCCAGGGTTACAATTTTGGTGGCCAAAATGTATGTTTGTATGTGCTGTGACTCTTACATGTCCTGTAGTTCCTGCATGACGATTCTGTCAATCATGTGAGGCATGTGGGCGGGCACTTTGCGGGAAGTGAAGCCGAATTGAGCATTCAAGAGTCTGTTGACATAGCGGAGTGAATCAGCAAAAGTGTCCCGCAATCTGCGTCCAGTAGCGGTCCCATCAGCTGCATACTGCAGTTCTCTCTGCAGACGTGCCTCTTCCTGTGATGCACAGAGAAGGCACATACAACAATCAATGAATGGAATTGCAGTGCTCAATGTGGCAGCAAGAAGTCCTTTTTAAGAAATAATTGGCTTTTTGTTAACTCTAGAATAGAGCTGGAAAACGATTAGTCACGATTAATCGATTCAAAATAAAAGTTTATGTTGGCATACTATGTGTATACCATGTATATTTATGTATGTATATATATATATATATATATATATATATACATAAATAAATAAATAAATACACACACATAAATGTATATATTAAGGAAAAATGTGTTAGATTTATATTTATATATATAATATAAATTATAGACTAGTGTTTACATACAAATACACTATATTGCCAAAAGTATTGGAACACCCCCTTCTTATGAACAGGTTCGACTACTTTAGTAATTTTTGTGTCCTTGTAATTGTATAGCAAAAGTTTGGACACTTTTTATTCTAACAAGACAGTGCCTCTGCGTATAAGACAAAGTTATTAGAGAAATGTTTGATTCAGTCAGTGTGGAAAAACTTGACTGGTCTGCATCAAGCCAAGTCCTAATCCCTACTGAACACCTCTGGTGTGACTTTAAATGCAGGCCTTGAGCCACAAAATCATCGCCAAACACCAATGACTTGTATATACACTATAAGGTCAAATGTATTGGGACACCCCTTTCTTTAGAACAGAAAGCATAATTTATTCATGCATTTAAAAATTTTATTACCATCTCTGTTGCTTCAGTTTTGAAAGTGTCTAAAATGACTGTACCCATATGCACAAGTCATTGGTGTTTGTTTTTGGCTCAAGTTCTGCATTTAAAGTCACACCAGAGGTGTTCAGCTGGGATTAGGACTTGGCTTTATGCAGACCAGTCAAGTTCTTCCACACTGACTGAATCAAACATTTCTCTATGAACCTTGCCTTATACACAGAGGCATTGTCATGTTAGAATAAAAAAGGGTCCTGTCCAAACTTTTGCTATAAAATTAGAAGGATTCCCTAGAATATCATTATATGCTTAAACATTAAGATTAGTACTCATGGAAATTACTAAAGTAGTCAAACTTGTTCATTAAAAGGGGGTGTCCCAATACTTTTGGCAATATAGTGTATATATATATATATATATATATATATATATATATATATATATTTTTTTTTTTATATACTGTATACATACATACATACATACATACATACATACATGTGTGTGCATTTATATATACATAATAAATATACACCGTACACATGCATAAACTGCTATTTGAACTGAATAATCACGACTAATCGTTTTGCAGCTCTACTCTAAAACAGCGGTTCTCAAACAGGAGGCCCACTAGGGGGCCTTAGAAAACTTGGCACAGCAGGATGACATTAAAATTTGTTTAAACAGACCATTTCCCTTCAATATCTAGATTTAGAAACATAAAACATTCTTGTAGCTTCATAACATTAAGGTTGAACCACTGATGTCACATGGACTATTTTAACAATGTCCATACTACCTTTTTGGGCCTTGAATGTGTCAGTTGCATTGCCATCTATGCAAGGACAGAAAGCTCTCGTATTTCATGAAAAATATCTTGTGTTCCAAAGATGAACAAAGGTCTTATAGGTTTAGAGCAGCATGAGGGTGAGTAATTAATGACATTAAAGGTGGAAAAGTACTTTTTTTTTTACCTCTCAAGAAGCTGCCATTTTAACAGAGGTGTGTTTACATGCGTTTATTTAAATGGAAAGCCTTCGGTTAAAAAACAAAACAAAACAGGAACCACTGTTACAGAACAGTGTCTCACCTCCAGCAGATCCTGAAAGAACTTCCTCTTCTCCCATGGAAGGAAACCCCGGTCCAAGCTGGAGGTATAATACTGGAGTTTACGACCCACAGGTCGCCCACGGAGGTGGGCTTCGTTTTCTGAATCTCTCTCCTTAGACATATTCTCCATCAGGGAGCCGAGAAGCTTAGATGTGTGGGGTTTCTCAATGCTAAATGATCTTGATTGAACCTTCGGTGTAACACCATCGATCCGGACTGGGACAAGAGTTGGACCTGGTTTCAATTTAGAGTTGCCTCTTTCCTCATCTTCATTAGCTCTTTTCACCCTTCCTGCTCTTTCAGCCTGATGTTCACTGATTAAAGGCGGCTTCTGGTCTTCATTCGAGTTTTTATTGTTTAGTGAAAACTCAGCTTTGTCTTTGTATGGCCCTAACAGCACTGCTTTGGTCAAATTAAAGCCTTTAATAGTGATGTCACCTAATATTAGTTTCTCGTTTAGCTTTTGTAACTCAAGCCTCACTTCCTCAGGCAAAAGAGATTCATTTAATGCAGGCACCTGCACAATCTCCAAACCGCCATGGGCTTTTTCTCTAACACTTGGGCCTTGTTTCTCTTTGGGAACATTTTCAAACACAACCACTGGTTCTGGAGTCACCGCGGTCGGTTTGGGCTCCTCGTCTTTCTCCCGCACCGGATCGGACACGTTTGATTTGGGGAGCTCTCGGGTATCCACAGATACAGAGAAAGTCATGATGAAGTCATGGTTGTCAGCACCCTGAAAAGTGATGTTGTAGTTGATCTGGGTGGCATTGTGTCCGGGCAAGAGCAGCAGGTGGATGGTCTTCCATTTGTTGGCGACAGAAGTGTGACGGAGCACTGGGCTATCAGCAACCTGTGCCTCGGATACACGGTTAGCCAGGCCTGAGAAGCTAAAATACGGTCGGAGCTCTCCCTGAGGCAGGGTGTAAAGTGTCTTGTTCCTCCGGAGGACGACACGGTGCAGTTGGTTGAAATGATCTTATAAATGCGTAAACAAAGAGAAAATTATTTCAGTCAATTACAACTAGACTTGTTTGTTTTGTGCATTTGTTATGATCAGGGGTGTCGCTTTGGCATTAGTGGGGACATAAAACAGCCAGTAAAACATGTTTGACAATTTTTATGTCATCTAAAGCGGGAAGGCTTCTTAATGACACCGTACATTACAGTTTTTAATATTAAAAATTAATTGGAACAATGATGATTCTTAAATTTTTCACCTTTGATAATTCTGTTGATATTTTATATATAAATGTATTGAGGTTCATACATCATATTTGGCTGAGATACAACTATTTGAAAATCTGGAATCTGAGGGTGCAAAAAAAATCTAAATATTGAGAAAATCGCCTTTAAAGTTGTCCAAATGAAGTTCTTAGCAATGCATATTACTAATCAAAAATTAAGTTTTGATACATTTACAGTTGGAAATTTATATCTTCATGCAACATGATCTTTATAAATATATGATTTTTGGCATAAAAGAAAAACAGATAATTTTTGGCTGCTGCTACAAATATACCTGTGCAACTTAAGACTGATTTGTTGTCCAGGGTCACATATGGATGGACCTGTTGTGTTAGAAAGTGGGGGGACTTCAGGTCAAAATTGTTGAGTACAACTGTTCTAGACTCACCTTGTCCGCAATCACCCACATCGAATCCACAAGCAAGAACGTTGCACGCCTGGTCACAGAATTTATCTGCCAGCCAGGAGTTAGCACAGCCTTGGTTACAGAAGGACACACCGCCCAGTCCTCCGAGACCACCTCCAAACTGCCAAGGCTGCCCGCCTCCGATCACAGCACCGCCTCCTCCTCCGAAACGACTGCTGCCTGCAGTGCCTGCCAGGAAAAATCAAGAAATTATGAAACTGACATAAGGCTGGGATCAGAAACACGAAATTGGTTCATGAAATTAAACATGAGGGTGAGTGAATAATGGCAGAATTTTAGTTTTGGGCTTGAAGTGATTGGGTTAAAGTACCTTGACAGTCTCCTCCATCCCAATCACATGCAGAGTTGTTGCAGGCCTTGTCACAGTAGCCGTCTTTGATCCAAGAGCCCGGACAGCCCTCAGCACAGTTAGGTACAGGCCAGGTGAGATACACCTGTGAAAAAAAAAAAACATAAGGTCATGTAATTTTTTTTAGACATGTGGTTCAAATAAACAATTTTTCTGACACAGACAGATTGGTAGTCTTTCTGACCTTTTGACCTTTAGAGTGGCTGAAGAAGAGAAGGTCATGCCATTTTTTCTTGTGATGCAAAGCTGAATTTTCAGCATTATTACTCTTTACATTAGTCTTTAGTGTCACATGATCCTTCAGAAATCATTTTAATATGCTGATCAAGAAACATTTCTGATTATCAGTGTTGAAAACAGTTGTGCTGCTTATTCTTCTTACTTTCATGAATAAAAAAAAAAGTTTAAAAGTACAGCATTCATTTGAAATGGAAATCTTTAACAATGTAAAACATATTCACGGATCAATTTAGTTAATCTCTCCCGAATAACAGTATTAACAGGTATTAAGACTTGTATGGCTTAATATAAATAATGTATTTTACTGAAATATGTAGTAGAAAACCCATGAAAGACTTTTAAAAAGTCTATTAAAAAAATACACATTTTATACATATTTTGGACGATGGGTGCCATTATTTTGATTATATAAAATGCACTTGGGGAGCTACTGACGCTACCTGTTGTTATTTTTACCACAACACAACTTAGGAAAATAAAATACTGATACGATGCCAAATTGTGCGGCTTTTGGTTGTAGTTTTCAGTCGCAGGGCTACAAGAGAAGCGACGCAAGAGGAGAAAAGAATGGGAAGATGCCTGTGGATGAATAAAACTTGAGCTCTCCACTTTAGCCCTGATGCCTTTGAGGCTTTTAGTAGACCACAGCTACTGAAAGCTTACAAACGGCAGAGACAAGAAATGCTAGATGCCATCCTGGCAGGGTATAAACAAGTTTCTCAGTGGGGATTTCACTCGATATACAGGGCCGTTTAGACTCCTTGTGGGGAAAATCGATGGTACAGCATTTGGTTTAACCCTACACTTATGTCCTATGCCACCTGTAAGCTCCTTCAGTAGCTGTGCGTTGTGGTAAAAATAGCAAAAAGTAGTGACAGTAGCTCACCAAGTGCAAACATTTTACATAATCAAACAAATGCTGCTCCCATAGTCCAAAATATGTATAAAACAATGTGGATTTTTAAATAACGTAAATCATGGGTTGTCTAATACATATTTTAGTAAGAGACATTATTATCGTTATATTAGGCCATTCAAGTCTTAATATCCAGGGATCCTTTTAAAAAGAACCCCAATGTTTAATGCATGTATTCTTAGATGTTTTGTATGTATGCAGAATTTGCCTTTCAAAAATACATTACTACCTCAAATCTGCAAAAACTGTTAGACATGTGGTTCAAATAAACAATTTTTCTGACACAGACAGATTGGTAGTCTTTCTGACCTTTTGACCTTTAGAGTGGCTGTAGAAGTCATCAGGCCACACATCCTTGCCAAACATGACATCATCATTGAGGTAGATGAACTTCTGAGAGAGTCCTGGAATTCGATGAATGTGAGTCTCTATAGCAGGAGAACTGAATGTAGGAAGGTGAGACTGGTTCTGAAAAATGTCCTGAGAGACGAATACAAAAACAAAAACAATACAGAAGACTGTCAATTACTGTAGGTTTTACCTAAATGCACCCAATATTAGTATTAGGATGCATTACAGCAGACGTTAAGAAACAATGATGTCCCTTTTGGAGATTCTTTAGAAACGTAAGCGGTCTTCACTAAACATCCAAGGGTTTGCAGAACTCACCTGGTGAGTGATCACCGAAACACGTGGGTTATCCAGGTTAAGCCAAGACGGTATCTGTCCGTTGGTTATGATAAAGATGTGGCGCACCCATGGTGCATGTTTTTCGATGGAGCGTAGTGAATAACGCAGCTCCTCATTGTCTTCAAAGCGACTGGCGGAAACATCCTCATCCTGTTTAGACTGAAAAAGAGGAAGACTGTTTATCACAAAGTTATTTATTCCCATTTTTTTTGTTAAGCGATAGCTTATCAAGCACACATTGGCTTAGTTTTTACCCGTGTGTGAAACTGCAGTGACATGTGTACCTGTGAGATGGCGCTAAGGTCCCAAAATAGGTACGCCGGACTGACTGTGAGCTCTTTCCCATCCAACGTCAGGTTCTTCTTGGCCTGCTGGGTGAGGTCCGTAAAATCCTGTGCTGTGTTTAGGTGAAGAAGAGCAATACTGGCCTCCGAGTACAGCTGCAACTGAAATATATGCAGATATAAATGGTCACTCAGCTGAACAGACTACTTCCTACAATATCAGACACAATATATAATAGGATATATGATTTAGTTTATTAAAACTAGACAAAAAAAAAAAAAAACACTAGTGATCAAACATTTGAGGTAAGATCGTTTGTTTTTGTAAGAAATTAGTACTTTTTAATATGGATGTGTTAAACTGATCCAAAAAAAAATAAAAAAATTATTATATATATATATATATATATATATATATATATATATATATATATATATATATATATATATATACATATATACATACAAAGCTGGTCTTTTGCACTTTCTATTACTCAAAGAATCCTGAAAAAAAATATCATGGTTTCCACTAAAATATTAGGTGGCACAACTGTTTTCAACATTGATCAGAATAAATGCTTCTTGAGCAGCAAATCAGCATATTAGAATGATTTCTGAATGATCATGTGACACTGAAGAGTAATAGTAATAGTTACTGAAAATACCGCTTTGTCATCAGAGGAAAAACAATAAATTTCAAAATATAAAAAAAATGTAAACATGTGAAATATTATTACAATATTGCTATTTTTACACTATTCATCATTGATCAAATAAATGTAGCCTTGGTAAGCATAAAAAAAAAAATGCAACACCAGGGCTTCCCCAATGACCTTATGACTCTGGGAAAATAGCTTTTATACCCAGCACTGGAGATGTGGTCAAATCTGCTTATGTGCCTTTTTATTTTGTAATATCTGCTTATCAAAGCTCCACAATTTGTGCCCAGACTTTTCAAATCATTCCCATGTCACTGGACCTAAACCAACAGTAATAACACACACACATGCTGCAAATTGCACAGAACTACTTTTACTCTTCTGGACGATGTTAATTTCCCAATAATTTCTAACTTCCTCTATCACAAGGTTCTATAGACACACCACAGCCATGTGACTGCCAGCATGCAGACAAACTCTTGTGATGGTCAGTTTGCTTGTATGATCAGGTTTCCCTTCAAAACAAGTTTTATCACTTGTCACAATGCTGTTTACAAGCACAGGGTCCTCATTGTTACCGTTCTCATGCCTCCAGTTAATGCCAAATGAAGATTGTAAAGAGTTTATCTATCAATAGCATTTACACAGAAAATGTGTTTCCAGGAACTCCATCAGTGACAAACACTTCTGAAGAAGGCCTCTTCATTCAGGCAGTGACAATGTCGTCATCACATTAAGAAAGAAACTACCTGCACAACGCAAATAACTAATGGGAAAATAGGAGATATTTTGTGTTTATAGGTGCATATTTTATGTACAGACTAAATGTTTAAAGCTTAATTAGTTAATATTTTGTTACTACAAACTACCCTGAACCCCAAACCCCCAAAAAAACATCAGCATATTTATAACTGAGAGATTATGAATTAATTTTCCAATTGGGGTATTCCCAAAGGGACAATTTGCTAGATTTAGCTGACTTCTGGTGACAAATTTGTCCTCGACCTATAACTAAGTAGATTCCCCAGACACGCTTCACTGACAGTATTTCTTGTATAACAGTGTGTGCATTGGACGGAGGTCAAGGGAGAGCTTTCACCAACATTGCAAACAGGCTAACACGCACTATAAATACTAGCCATCTCTCAACACTCAACTTCTCTCTCTTTCTTTATCTGTTCAGCTCCTCAGCTTCTTCCTTTGCTATATTACCTTACGTCACACACATTTGAATTCTAGACACATACAATACTAAAAGGAATCTCTTTATTCGTCCTTCTGGAATGTAATAATGAGCTGAGCCAGACATGGATTTTTGTTAGATTGAGGGAATAAAGGTTAAAGCAAACAAGAGCAAGAACAAAAAGCTAGCATAAATGAAAGCAAGAACACACACAAACAAAAGGAACAAACAAAACTACTGCAAGCAAAAACAGAAAAATCAGAGAAGAACAAATGCATTCAATCATTCAAAAACAAGGAACACATGCAAAAAAGCAAGGATGAACTCAAGAACAAACAAAAGCAGAAAAGACAAACTAAAACAAAAGCAATAATTAAGGCAAACTAAAGTAATTGAAATCATGCAAAAATCGAACAAAAGGAATAAAAGCAAGAACAACCTGATGCAAGCAAGAATAAATTAAAGTAGGCATAGATTAACTCAGGAACAAACATAATCAGAGAGGAACAAATGAAAAGAGGCAAGGTTGAACAAAAGCAAGAATGGATGAATATAAACAAAAGTGTTTGAAATCAAGCAAAATCAAAAGTCAGGCAAGAAACAACAAAACCATGCAACAACAAACAAAAGATACAAAAAAAAAAGCAAGAAAAGACACAAAAAAGCAAGAACAACCATCTGGAAGCAAGAATAAATTAAATAAAGCATAGATGACCTCAAGAACAAACTAAAACAAGCAATGGTGAACAAAAGCAAGAATGAATAAAAGCAAACAAAAGTGATTGAAATCAAGCAAAGTTGAACAAAAGAATGAACGAAAGCAAACAAATGTGACTGAAATCAATTCAAATTAAAAGTTAGGCAAGAAACAACAAAATAAGAAAGAGCAAAAAAAGAAAAAGCAAGACCAACCATTTGAAAGCAAAAATAAATTAAAGAACAGAAACTCAAGAAAAAACTAAATCAGAGAGGAACAAACGAAAACAAGCAAAGGTGAACAAAAGCAAGACTGAATAAAAGCAAACAAAAGTAACTGAAATCAAGGAAAGTTGAACAAAAGAATGAATGAAAGCAAACAAAAGTGACTGAAAACAAGCAAAGTTAAACAAAAGAATGAACAAAAGCAAACGAAAGTGACTGAAATCAATTCAAATTAAAAGAAACAACAAAATCAAGCAAAAAAAAAGCAAGAAAAAGCAAGATCAACCATTTGGAGGCAAAAATAAAGTGAAGAATAAATAAACTCAAGAAAAAAATAAATCAGAAAGGAACGAACGAAAACAAGCAAAGGTGTATAAAAGTACGAATGAATAAAAGCAAACAAAAGTGATTAAAATTAACCAAAGCTGAACAAAAGAATGAACGAACGCAAACAAAAGTGACTGAAATTAATTAAAATTAAAAGTTAAGCAAGAAACAACAAAATCAAGCAAAAAGAAAAAAAAGAAAAAAGCAAGATCATTTGGAAGCAAAACTAAATTAAAGAATAGATGAACTCAAGAAAAAATAAATCAGACGAACAAACTAAAACAAGCAAAGGTGAACAAAAGCGAGAATGAATGAAAGCAAATAAAAGTGACTGAAATCAAGCAAAGCTGAAAAAAAGAATGAATGAAAAACAAAAGTGACTGAAATCAAGAAAAATTTAAAGTTATGCAAAAAAACAACAAAATCAAGCACAAAAACAAGAAAAACAAAAGCAAGATCAAAAAGCAAACTAAAAGAGGCAAAGTTGAACAAAAGCAAGAATGAATGAAAGCAAACAAGAGTGACTGAAAACAAGCAAAGTTTAACAAAAGCAAGAATGAATGAAAGCAAAACAAAAGGGACTGAAATCAGGCAAGAAACAACAAAATCAAGAAAAATCAAAAAGGAAACAAAAGCAAGAACAACCTTATGGAAGCATGAATCAGAGAGGAACAAACTAAAACAAGCACAGTCGAGAAAAAAAAAAAGCAGGAATGAATGAAAGCAAACAAAAGTGATTGAAATCAAGCTCACAAGTCAAGCAATAACAACAAAAGAAACAAACAAAAGCAAGAACAACTATATGCAATCAAAAATATATGAAAGTAGCCAAGAATAAACAACAAACAAACAATAGCACAAACAAACTATATCAAGGAAGAACAAAAACAATCAAGAGTGAAAGAAAACAAAAACAAACAAAAGCAAAAATAAACAACTGAAGCAACAAACAGAAGCAAGTACAAAGCAAAGAAACAAAACAAGCAAACAAAGTATTGTGAGATGTACAGAGCTCTGTGGGGAAATAGAGGAGAGGTAGTGATAAAAGGTCATCTAAACCCTGATGCCTTTCCCAAGCGCAGGCTGGCGCCAGGCCATTTCAAACAGTTGTTGTACTGTTAACCCCCCCATCAGTCCACTCAAGTGTCAATGTAATACCCTGAGCTCTTATCACATGACCGCAGACAGCAGGACGGAGCCCACACTTTACCCTAACAAATGACATAAACACTGAGATCCACAACACACAAAACACTGATTATTATTTTATAGATCAATGGATGAAAAACAGTTATGCGGCATAACAGCTTGTTATAGTTCAATATGACAAATATAGTAACTTCCCTGGGGTTGTTCATGGATAAAGACCTTAAAAAGTTTGAGTTCTCTGCAAGACTCAAATGGTGGCATTCTATTGGATTTTACAATCTTGTGCCCCACCTTGTGGTCATTTCGAACACTGGTTTTCTCTTTGAGAGGTTTTACCTGTTTGGTTTTACTGGTCACCACAGCTGGTAGTTTGACCCTGAGCTGCTCAGTTTCCTTCAGTGACGCTGGGAACCCGCTCAAGTAGGCCAGAGTTTGCATGCGGACCAGCCCCGGAGCCTCTTTATCAGTTGTCTGTCATGGAAACACACACATTTAGACTCCATGAGCTTCACAGGTGCTTGTTTTAAAACAAAACCTTTGCGCACAAAGAGATGATGTAAAGTGTAATGAAACACTGAGTTTCAGATAAGGGACACCTATAAAATGTACAGTAATGTGGATTGCCAGGAACTGGCTCAGGAATGCTAATAAAACATGAATCAATAGACAAAAAAAAAAGTTCCTCTTTTTGGTTAAAGCATTACCGTAGATATCATAGAGCACAACAAAAAACACAGTTCCCTTTTCTCTGATTTCTGACTTTGATTTGTAAAGCAGCATGAAATTTTGGTTTTGTACTGTTTTACTCAAATTTGGGTGTGGGATATTCCTGCTTGTGTTCCCACTTTTTAAAAGGTGACATATAAGAAACAAAATGGCAATCCATTGTTTTCACATTTGTTACGGAAGCATTTGATTATTAAAAGCAGTATAATTTTAGTGTTATTTATATACTATTGCAGTATTTATTCATATTTTGAAATTAGCTTTTATTTTTATAATTTTAATATAACTTCTAGTAATTTTGTTAAGTGCGCTATTAGCTTTAATTAATTTCTCAATTTAATATTTACAATCTTTTTTTTTTTTTTTTTTTTCTCAATCAACAAGTGTGGAATTAAAAATGTTTTGAATAAAGTAACAAATATATTGTTTCTTTTATTATTAAATAACCCATTGGCATGCAGAATTGTATTACTTAAAATTACTTAATTTCAGTTTAAAATGCAATAACATTTAAAATTTGTAAGTTTTATTAAGTTTTTGTTTTAAGTTTTCATCTAATATTACAGTAACCATGTACTGTACATGGTCTCCCTTAGTGTTGCATGTTTTATTGACATCATATATCCACATTTTGGTGAAGCTGGAATTGAAAATGTGCAATTCCAAGTGTTGTTCCGCTACATTTTGTTCAAGAAGCAAGTTGGAAATTCCAACGCTTAGAGTGATATGGAAAGCAGAATTAGTTAATAAGAAGTGTTAGTACAGCAGTTATTTCTCTCACCAGATAACCTCTGCTGATGGAGTGTGTCAAAGCATCCTTCAAAGCATCTGTATGGGCCTTTTCGGCTGCAACAGGACATAAGACGTCCTAACGTTAGACTAACAATGAATCAGTTTTGTCCACATATGTGTGACCCTGGACCACAAAACCAGTCACAAGTGTCATTTTTTTTTAAATTGAGATTTATACATCATCTGAGAGATTGCTTGCTAATCAAAAATTAATGATCTTTACTTAATATCCTAATGATTTTTGGTATAAAAATCAATAATTTTGACCCATACAATGAATGTATGGCTACAATGTACTTTGGCTGTTGCTACAAATATACCTGTGCTACTTATGACTGGTTTTGTGGTCCAGGGTCACATATAAGCTGTTGAATAAATGTTGAATGTATGTAATTCTTAAGAGATTTATTATATTATTAATTAGATTATTTGCAATTTCTGTTTAATTTAAAACAGAATGTGAGTCATACTCTATAAAAGTGAGAAGTATGTCATGAGTGTACCTTCACTGTGGGAGTGGAATAGAAGAACAGACACGCTTGTGGAGGGGTGGAGAGGTTTAGCAACCTGTAGAAGTTGTTTTGCACTGGAGAATGCTGCTGAAAGTGTTGGCAGCTCCTTCAATGTGATGTTGACAGGAAGGGCTGGATCCAGCACCAGCACTGGGCCCATGATGCAGTGGGACAGCAGACATTCCGGCCTATCACAGGGCACACAGACTGAATTAAAGCTCTGATATAGACCTAACCTTTATGAGAGATAAAGCCATTCACACTATTAGCCTGCAGTGCAGCAGTTGCGTTTGACACAGGAAAGCGCTGGTGGTATTAAAAGCAACTCTGTCTGCCCTGCCTGCTATGAAACAGGAAATGTATAAACCACACAATAGTCAGTTTGCTTCATGTCCTGCAGACACATGAATAGGATAAACCACTTTGGGTAATTTCTACTTGCTTAAAACACTTACCTTCCCTTAGGAGCTTCAGTTATTTCAGATGCATTTTTTCCAAGACGCTCCCTAAAAAAATAGCAAATAATAAAAGATTTTTAAACATCACTAAGCAAATTTTGCACAGTCAATGGTACCAAATAAAGATGGGTGTGTCTCACCCTACTCAGCATACTAAAATATAGCCCACAACAGATTTGAAATAGAAATAGCACATACAAATATTAATAATAATAATAATAATAATAATAATAATAATAACTGCATTTCTATTCAATTTCAATTAACGTGTGGAATTCAAAAAAATGTTGTTTTGAATCAAATAACAAAAAATATTAAATAAAACATTTTACAATAAGGTGTCAACATTGCTAACATTAATATAACTAACATAAATGAACAATACATTTAATACAGTATTTATTAATATTTGTAAATGCTACAGTAGTTAATAAAAATACATGTTGTTTGTTCGTGAAAATTGCACAGTGCATAAACTAATGTTAAAAAAACAACTTGTGATTTTAATAATGCATTGATAAATTCTGAAATTAACAGTATCCAAGATTAATAAAAGCTGTAGAAGTACTGTTCTTTCTTAGTTCATGTTAACTAATAAACCTTATTGTAAACTGTTACCAATTAAACAAATTAATAGTAGAAGTAGTAGTAATCTTGTTCAAGAAGTAAAAAAGAATTGT